>JAULKL010000011.1:2889708-2903161 GCA_032355745.1 Rubia rechingeri
TTCAGAGATGAGATGAGATGAGATGAGATGAGATGAGATGAGATGAATTTTGTTAGAACTAGAATTTTGCCCAAAAAATTCAGTTCCGACAAATTTAAATAAATATAACATAATGAACTGAATTTAAAATAATAATTGAAATTATTAATATTTAATATTTAAAATAAACATTTACGAAATATATATTTTTGGAACGTACATAACTTTCTCATTACTTTCAAAAAACTGCATCATAAGAAGTGGACATGAAAGCCCACATCAATGTCACTGGCCCGGGGACAAGCGAGCGGTCTAACTTACAACGGATGGATCAAGTTGCAATGGAAATGAATATTGGGATGGGACCTGTCCCATCAGTCACCAACGCCATATACTCCATTCATCTCAGTAATAATGACACATTTACTTTTTTACGGTGTTCAATGATCAAGTTTGACCGTCAATATCTCTAGCTACATATAATAATTTTGTATAAAAAATTGATATTTAGAAACTAGACGTTCAGATGAATCTAAAATATCTCACATAATATTTATATTGTAGATATATTAATTGATATTTAGGGCAAAAATTTACTAAGTTTGACTTTGAAAAATAAACAGGTCAATACTTATGGGACGTGGGGAGTAAAAATTAGTGAATTGGGTCATATTAATAATATGAGTAATAGAACAAGAACGTATGCTACTACAATGTGTAAAAGAATTAACACAATACTTAATTTGTCGATTTCAAGATAATCCATATGCACATGTTGGACACACTCTGCAGCGTATAACATTATGTAATACCCACACTCCGATATGTTTGCTTATTTTTTGTACTAATTAATAAGTCAAAATTAATTTTCATAATTGAGGAGTAAATAGTATTGGCCAACATGAAAAAAATCACACCTTGATTTCAACTAGGCCCAAACCCATATTATTAGTATCGCCCGGATATTGATAGAGGCACCCAAAATCTTAACAAACGACTCGAATGGTTGGAAATGAAGAGGATCCATCCAGTAAACTAGCTTATTCTTCGAGACAATAAATATTAATCTCCAATGATCCCTACAATAATTATATACATAAAAATAATGCATAAAATAATTTCCATTAATGAAATGAGTATTTAACCATCACCTCTCAATATAAGGCGAAATAATTTTTTTAATCTATTCGTCCAAGACTTTTGCTGATGTAGTCGACCCTATCTTGGACAGTACAACCAATTTCTTAAATCATCACTGGGCACAAATACCCTATCCACGCCTTCTCCTTTTGGTTTGTGACGTAGAACGTAGTATAGGAAAGATAAAAAATGCTAAAGTTTGCAACACAAAGGTTGACTTTTACTAATAAAAAACAAGAAGGCAAATTACATAACAATGCCTCCAATATTATAGGGAACTAAACCTTTTAATTAAAAAGGAAAAGGAAACTAAATCTCCTGATGAAAAGAGGAAAAAGAAACTAAGTCTCCTAAGGAAAAGGAAAATGTCTTAATTAAAGAAAGTAAACTAGATAACCTAATTTAGGGAAGAAAATAAAATAATTTAATTAAAGGAATTAAATAAAATGTCATCAACACCAGTCCCACTTATCCATAAATGCCAACCGTAATTCACACAACTCCCCCAATCTAGCATGAGAAATCATCAACCACTGATATAAAAGCATCTCCAATACAAGCATCACATGGAATAACTTCTCTAGCCACATCATACTAAATGACTCTCAACTTCAAAAATGATTTTCAATGCAGGGGTCGAATGTGAGAGTTAGTATGACATGGACAAAAATCAAAATGATCTCCTCTAATTGAGATTCTATTTAAGAAGGTGATATTGAAATCGTCAAGCATACATAATCAGCAAAGTTACCAAAATCATATACATTAATTATTCTAAATTCATATAATTTTAATTTGGTTATGTAAATATTCATATTGAAATTCAAATACTCATACAATTCTAAAATCAATAATTAAAGATAATATTAATAGATTTATATAAAAAGTAAAAAATAATAATGTTAATTATTGAGCAAAATTTAGTCCGGAGTAAATGTACACATGCTTCATTTTAAGATAGTTTATTAAATCACAAATTTTTGTTTTGATTCGTCTAACTGTTAGATGGGAAAATTTATAACTATTATATAATTAAATGGGTAATTCGATTTTTTTCATTATTGGAACGAGATTCTCGTAATTTTAAACATATTTCAAATAAATCTTGAAGTATAGATAATTATAATCTAAAATTTAAAATAATAGAATTGAGATTTTTGATGATTGGTCTAATAACCGTGAGACGATCTAGCAAGAAACCTTCTCTAATTAAGTAGTTACTAGCGGTGTTTGTGTTATACATTTTTTGTAATATATTTTGTTGATGACTCTTTAAATATTGTGTAATATTTATTGCGACGCTTACATTTTTATATATTTCACTGGTGACTTTTGATGTATTGTGTAATATTTTATTGTATTAATTTGATTAAATCTTGTTATGATACATATTTTTTATGTCAGTGGTAGAAATGTAGTTATTCAAACAATTTGATTACTTCTCACATGATTCATTCTAATTATAAGCATGTTATTAAAACTTTGGATGTCATCAAGTCACCTTCTAAGTATCATTTTATGTCGTGTAGAAAAATAAACACATACAATACACATTTATGTAAAATAAATAAATACATGGATGTAATGCACAATTTCATACTTCAAAATACACATTATCAATAATGTAGCGAATAATTTAATGAATAATATTATTCCAATTATTTTTACAAAATAATATTAATATTTTTATAAAGTTAATTAATACAAAGGAAAAGAAAGTTTATTTAAACCACTTTATATATCATGATTTCTTTTAAATTATCTTATTATTTTTCACTCCATAATTTTTAAATAATCTACAATTCTCTTTAAATTTTTTGTATCATAAGTTCTTCTATTATGAATTTTAAACATTATTTTTTATTCGTATCAATTCATCTATAAATTAATTGTATCAACCTCTTTTTGGTTGTATTTCTCTACTACCACTGACATTTTTCTAATCAACTTCTCTCTTTAAATTTTTATAACTGTATCTCAAGCACCATATAATAGAAATTGTCTGTTTGGTGCTGTCAACCGGGGATATTGAAGTCATTTTGACTAACCTAAAACAAAGTTGTCTAAAAATAACATACTAATATTATAATATGATGATTTTAATTATTTACTATATATAACCAATCGCAACTTCTTAAAATATATAACTTCTTAAAATATATTTAAAACCATAAATATCTCATACTATATATATACCACTAAGAAAAATCCAAACAACCACATAATCTGAAATAACAAAATGTTCAGATTTTTTTATACAATGATGGAGTACTTTTTATAGAAATATGTATACATATTATTTATTTATTATACATGCATATGATAAAAAGCTGCATTATTAAAAAATAAAATTTTAAATTTTAAAAATTAGAAAAGGTTGAAAAAAACTAAAATTTTGATTTTTATATTAAAAAGTCGAAAATAAAATGTCCCGTAATAGTGATATGGATTTGGTGGAGATGAAAAATACGGAGGTGCATTACTAAAATTTGAATTTGATTATTGGGAAGGATATATTGAATTCGATGGATTTGAGTTTGTCGATTGATTATTGAAATTTGAATTATGTGAATCCATTTTGGAAAATAGAATTGAAAGAGGCGTGAAAAATGTATCAATGTTGTTCTCTATTTAGTACAACACGAGAAGCACAAATTTGGAAAAAACAAAGTCAAATTAAGAAGCTAAACTCATGATTTTGTTTGCAACTTTTACTGGTAAATGGCCCTTGAAATATGCTGCAAAATTAGAAGACACAGCAGTTCTTTCCATGACCCTATTCTACATATGAAGACACAGAGATGGCTTTTCCAAAAAGCAAATAAGCTACAGAACATTCTTAGGGTACTTAATAGCAAAGATGCAACATATAGTGAACATGGCAGAAAATAATTTCCGACACATATTCTACTTTTGGTTCAAAAAAGGGAACAATTATCCCCTATATGTACAAGAAGTCTAAACTGCACAAGAACTATGCCGCCCAGAAGGGGGGAGGTTGGATCCAAGGGTTAGTCGTTATCATCAGCTCGCTCGGGTTTCAACTCCATCCCCCGAAAAGAATGTGCATCTCATAGCAGGTGCTTTGGCTGCAACAGGCAAAATAGTGACCCTGGTGACAACTTCTTCTCCTTCTCCATTTGACCCGAACTGGCTCGTGCCATCATCTGCCTGATGTTATCGTCATCATGTGTATGGATTCAAAACCAAAGGTCCTACTCGAATGCCATTTTTATACCCAAAACCGCGGTGTCCTACCCATATCAGCTGTCCTCGTCTACTGAACCAATGTAAGTGAGGTCTGTCCTGCGTACCCTAACGGCACCCTTGAGCCAGCTTGCTGCTTTCAGATTTGCTTGATCACCTCCACCAGTTACGGCTAAGTTACTCGAGGGTTGCACCCCGGCACCATCTTCCAAGAGGGTCCAAGGATCCATTTCCGAGTCGGGTTCTTGCACTTGCTGTTGCTTATTCTTTGCAGCTGCATTTACAGCAGTTCTAGCCAAAGAAGCTGAATTTCTTTGCGGAAGGATTGAGTTGCTTGCCTGTAAAATGGATATTGTATTGCTGGACTGAAGAGCAGCAAGGGATGCAGATGAAACGGAAGGAGGCTGACATGAGATTGAGCCCCGGGCAGAAGGAAACAACACTGGCATTGCCGTTTGGATGCGCCACCGAATTGCGTCCGGCAATTGCATTCGATCCAGATCAGCCTGTGTCAAAACGAAAATATATAGCCTTTTTCAACTAATTCATACCAATCAAATATCACATCACTGTGACGGGCAAGAGAGATGGACATATAGCCAAAAAGTTTAAATTTGAATGCTAAAAAAAATCAAAACTTAAGGCATCAAAATTCAAACCTGCAGATTCTCAACCACCTCTCGCTCGGAACCACTGAAGTCTTTTACAGACTCAGAAGCCAACCTGGAGCTAGATTTCAACTTTAGCCAGCTTGGTCGAGAGCTGCTCAGCAACGCATGCAGCAGCAACAGTAAACGATCAAAAAGGCTTTCCCCAGATAAAAATACAGATGATGAAGCAGATGTCCCCATAAGAGACTCAACATCTCTCTTCGTTGAACATAAAGTAGAGCTGATGGTCTGGCCTGCGTCTTCATGAACCAATCTACTTCCAAGGAGTCGTAATACCACTGAAGCAAGTGTGTGTCTCATACTCTTCCCTAATGGCTCCCTGAAGTCCAAAAGATTTTAGGTTATTACTATGTGTCATAGGAAGATCAAGCGATCAGAGTAAACCACCATGTCCCGATCAAAGATAATAAGGAAACTTAGGCACGCCAAATTACAAAGGGAACATAAATAATAATAAAATTACATACAGGTATTAAACCGTCATACATAATAAGTGTTCATAGGACAGTTTCACTCATAACAGCATATCTCGTGACTACAGCTTAAAGCATTGACTAGGGAAAATGTATGAGGAAATTGGCATCATCCAAACAGAATCAAGTTGGCAATTACTTGTTAAAAAAGCTAAAATCAGGAATGCAGAATTACCCATCTGCACACAAAATAGGGAGCAATCTCAAGAGAAACTGCAAGCGCAATGACATGGAAGCTCGAAGTGCCCCAGGAGACGGCCGCACAGTGTCTGCAGCTCCAATTGGCCGTCTCGCTAATCCAGGACTTCCACCTCCAACACCCTTTCTGTTCCCCTTGCTAGCTGGGATATCTACTCCAGATGAAACTGAGCCAGCAGATTTATTTGCACCACGAGAAAGTGCACTTATTTGTTGCTCAATATTATTCATCTGCTTGATCAAATCACTGGCAAAGGTGCTTCTTGCATCATCAGAGCCATGATCAACACAAGGCAAGATCAATTCTACAAATGCTCTCTCAGCAACATGCTGCTGGTGGATAATAAAGCCCTCAACATCCAGTACTCCAGAAGATCCTTTTCCTGTCCATCTATCTGCCCCTTCATCAACCACTCCCCCTTCTTCAAGAGAGGCTTCAAACTTGCGTTTACTTCCTTTAGTTTTTGTGGAACCAGAACTTGAATGAAACCATCCCCAAGGTTTGGAAAACTGCAGCTTAGTTGACAGACGATTGGTGTCAGCAATAGCAATAAGCCTTTGCCTAACCGATTTTCTTCCATAAAGAACATCATTGCCTCCAAGAAACCATTTGGTTTGCAAGAGCATCGAATCCTCCAGTGACCTTCCAAAAAGGTGTAAAACTTCAGAAAAGAGCGATGCAGCATCTGGTCTGGCCAGTAACCTGGCAAGGATGAGTAGAACAAAGCTGTTTTCTTTTTCAGACGCCGCGACCTTGTCAGCATTTGGCGAAACAGACCTTATAGCCACAACCAATGAAGAATCAGATTCCAGCTTTTCAATGACTGCTTGTTCATTTAAAAGAAGCCTGAGCTGAACCCACTGCCAATGAAATTTTGCAGGCTGCAATGTATCCAAAACATGTACAAGCTGGTCAACAACTTTTGCTTCCTTCTCCTTGTACTTCTTTGGGTCATTTTGCCCATCAATCCCATCCTCCAGTTTTAACATCTGCAGAGGCATCTTACAGTCTATAAGAGCATCCAGAAAATGTCGTGCCCGGAGAGGAAGAAAAGCTGCAGCCTTCAAATGCAAGTCAACACCATACGATTCTAACAAGGCTGCAAATTCAGAGTCAAGGGTATCTGCAGTGATAAGATCATAAAGACCATGCGTGTCCCTCAGACATACATCTCGGAAAGGCAGGTGCTTTAGAACATCACCTATGGCCAATGTAAAGGATTGACATAATTGATGGATGTCATCCCGAAAACCAAAACCTGATTTGACAATCATTCCCTTCCAAGCTAGAAAAGCAAATATAGAATAGGCAGGTGGAAAGACCAAGTTGGCCGGTAGGGTTCGCTGCATTCTAGACAAGGCGACAACTGAGGCCTCACCCAGGAGATCCACAATAAATCCATCTGAAACAGTTCTACAATTACCAACAAGAACTCGAAACCAGTGTGCTGAAACTTCAGCCAAGTTATCCATCTTCAATAACCCAATTGAACGAGCATTGCCATTTGAGTTAGACTTCATACTCCTGACAAACTGAATTGGATCAAGCCCCTCCCTTAATCTAAATAGTGTTACCAACCTCTCAAGGCAAGTAACTCCCTGGAGAAGTGCCCCAACAACAAGTGCAGATATGGCTCCAGAAATCTTAGCACTTCTTCCGAGTACTGTTTTGACCGAACCATTCAAAGCTTCATAAGAGGAATCATAAGGTTCAGGAGATGGCTGATACGGTGTTCGATTGGCCTTTCCTTGAACAGAAACTTGCAAAAGGGCAGATGAAGCCTCTGCTGCAAGAGCAACCTCAAATACCCGGCTCTGACGCTCACCCAACGCATCCTTAAGCAGGCATAAGCAAGTGCTATGCATTCGTAAAATGGATCTAGCCAAATACATTGGGCGGGATGTTGACTGAACATTTATATGATTGACAACAGTTAAATCAGGGATTTTGGACATGACCTGCCCAACATTACCAACAATGGCTGAAATAGCTGAAGATACCAATGTCGGGTCACCTTCCTGAGCAGCACCACCAGTTTGTCTCATGCATTCCATTAAACCCATGACTATCTGTTGAGCAGTTTAACTTTGAACACCGTCATCCAATTTTTCCAAGCCAGGGCCTTACGGTGCATTAGGCCCATAAAATCTTCGATCTTTGTCATAGAAAGTGCTCACAACTTCATCGAATTTCCTTTGCACTATATCTCTCATTGCCAAAGCAACTCTAGATACCCGCACACCACTTATCTTTTGGCGAAAGTAATCATCCAGATCTTCTACTCCAGCTGGAACTCCAAGTGGGAACCCAAACTCTCCATCAGGCAATCTTCCAGATTCAAGCTCAGAAACTAATCTCTTGTCGTAATTTGATTTGAAGTCCTTCACACATTCGACAACACTAGCCACATTTCCATACTTCTTCAACAAGTACCGTGCATAACCCAGAGCTGATGAACCAGAAACTCTTCCTGTGGAGGCCATTATTGCAGCAACACGACGCATCGCAGCTGTCAAGATTTCAGGAACAAGATCTGCTGCAGCAATGATATTCTCATACCTGAATCGAAGTTGTGGAAATGTGTCAAACAAAATCCAATCAATATCTACTTCCATGAATAGTTTATAAACTTTCATTTTGATCTGTCTGGTCCGAATAGAATTCAAGACAAATTCTAAATAGAGTTTCCAAATTGCTAAATTCATCCAGCTCAACAAATTTTTAAGAAGGATCACTACTCCAATCTAGAAGAACTAAGCAAAGTACTAATCTTCATAAAGCCATCCTAAACCGAAAGGATTAAAAATAGGTTACTCAAGGGGAATGCCGGAAGACCATAGCTTACAGCTATCTTGGGGGAAGATGTTCAAATGGTCGCTATGAGGTTAATAGTGAAGAACAAACTACAGAGTAAATTGCATAATTGGCCCTCGAAAAGTATTGTTGTAACCACTAAAATAGACTAGAAGTAGAGCCCAAGTAAAGTACCGATCAGCAATCATGAAAGAAAATTATGGTAAGCATAGTAACCACAAGGTACAATCATTAAATGAAAAAAAGGAACAGTTGAATTCAAGAACATTTAGTGTCAGAGTAGAGGCAACGTTGCAAATAAAGTTTTGTTGCAATAGCACCACTGGGACAAAAGCCAAAGTTTAAACAAAAATAAGAGAATCAAGAAAAGAACATTGTGACCAGACCTACGAATTGATGACACAAGGAATGCTTCCCCTACATCACACGCGAGGTTCTCTGTATTCCTTGAGGGCATCAAAACATTCCGACCACCGTGAACAGAAACAGCAGCGCTGCTAAAACCCTTTGGCAGCAACCAAAGAAGAAACCTGATGGCGGATACCAGCTCATTAGAAATGTCCATCAAGTACAATATCACAGATAATTCATCTTCACCAAGTTTCCACCGTACGGAGCTCCTATCATCAACAGCAGAGCATTGCCTCCCAAATTGACCAGCTTTGATGGCAGTTTTTTCAGCATCTTCAACATGTTGCTTTACAAAATTTATCAGCCACACCATCACAGTTCTATTCTCTACAGGTCGCATCTTTTTAAGCATGCCACTAATTGAAGTGATGTCTCCATTAGATGGCACTCTGACGCCATCTGCTGATTTTGATGCATCTCCTTCTACCCCTGTCTTGTGGTGTGGGCAGTTCACCCTATTATCACAAACATGGCTAGTTACTACGTAATAGGAATTATTTGAAGTTTCATTACTTGTGTGGGCACCACAACAATCCAAGCGGGTGTAGCTTATTAGTATTTTGCTGGAAACAGAATCTCTGCAATTCAACTAAATACGGAGAATGCGTAGAAAGCAGAGAATTTGGAAGCATGTCTTCATCTTCAAAGGATCAAAGCCAGTGTGTCCCATCATAGAAGAACAGACATATCTGATCTTGATGGATGATATCTCTTTGGAGAAAATGTAGTTTCTATCAGAGATATGACACACAGAATTGAAGGCTAAAATTTTGCTCAAAGATCAAGCAAAACTTACCAATAACATTGTCGGTTGATCTGCCCTTTCCACTGCCATGTCATTCAGGATATCCAGTAAGCGGAAAAAGAGCAATATTGCAACAAACTTCTTGAAAGATATTTGAAGAATCAGCAACACTTCTAGAAATCTTCCCAATAGGATTGCCACCTCTGCCAGGTCTTCCTGGAAACAGCACATCTGCAAAATACCACAATCAAAAGTCAGCCATATAAACTCTCTTATTCCAAAATGGGGAGTGGGTGGGGTGCAGATAAGGGGGCATTAGACTACCTTCATCTTGGGAACCATATCTTTTGAAATTTTGACCCTCAGATTGACCTTGGAGCTCCATATTTTTCGGATGAACAGGTTCCGGGATGCCTTCAAGCCTGATGAGCCATCTAATGGACCAGAAGATATGGATATGGTATCCTGATGATGGCCAATAGAATCCATGTCTGGTGCGGAGTTAGGGGTTGGAGCGGCTGCATACTCTTGTTCAGTTCCGAGGTGTGGCATAACATCACCTAATTCAGCAAAAGGTGCATCTTCAGGAGCATCAGCGAAGCGCACTGGCAACTCTAAACCGAGGAAACCTTGATCAAACCATGAGATGATGTCAACCCCGAGAAATGGACCTTGAGGGTCCCGGTAGTACAAGCTTAATTCGTTACACTTCTCCAGTTGATTTTCTATTGTTCCAATTCCAAAACTATGCATATCACCGATCGGAAGAATGGACAGTGAGCAGAAAATTTGAATCATTTGGAAGCATGTCATCATCATCAAATAATCCACCAGGTCTGCCGCCATCAAAACCAGTTTGTCCCATCATAGAAGAATCGACAGCTCTGATCTTTGAAGGTTGGAACTTAACATTTGCAGCAGTATCCATATGGCCAGCACTGCTGACCTTCGACATCAAAATTTGTCCTGAAACACTCACTTGCAATATCTTAATGGATGATATCTCTCTCTGGGGTAAATCATAAATGTAGATTCTATCAGAGATACGACAGAGAATTGACAAAAGACCATTTAAAACAATCACTTACCATCTGATGAGTAAGGACCATTGAAATGCAAGTTGCTCTGGATGTTTGACCCCTGGAGATTGTCATTCGATGTTGTTTGGGAAGTAACCAACACTTCATCAGCAATACCAACTGAAGGGACGAGGGCCTGCCTTTCATTGTTGACCTCGAGTTCTACTCAATAAAAATAAAAGGATGCCAGCCAAGATCCACAGCAAAGTGAAAATAGAATGAAACACATAAAAGAGCTAAAACTTTGTTCAAAGCTTAAGCAAAACTTACCAACAACGTTGTCGGTTGATCTGCCCTTACTAAATGAACCATAAGACACCCCACCGCTAGTAATTTTACCCTTGGTTATGTCATTCGGGATACCTGTCAGGATGAAAAAGAACAATATATAAGCAACAAACAGTGCTGCACTGCAATCACAAACACTCCCTCAAACTATAACCAGCAATACATATACATTACTCACCCCCTCTTCCATATCAGGAACAACAAAAGCTAATGGAGGTACTTCATCCACGTGGTCAGGCATCTTAGTAAATGATGAATCCAACATTTGCCAGGTACTTTTCCACTTGGATAAAAATAAAAATAAAACAGTTGAAGGATGTTGCTTCCCTGGAACACTTTCAGCAGCCGTTGAACTACCCCGTCCACGTCCTAGAGTAAACCCTGGCCTCTCTCCGGTCCAAATCCAGGTGCAGCTCCAACATTTGCATCCATTCTATGCTGTGGCCTCCACTTATCACGAGCATCAGGGTCACGTTCTGTAAAAGAGATAGATATAGCCAACGCTACATTCAATATCGGTTTTCTTAATTCCGGTAGTAAGCCAGCATGCTAAAGAGAATGGCATACTCAGTACTTACAGAAAAGATAACATGTAATACATCCAATTTCAATATATTTTTTACAAAAGGGAAACTGTAATTGAAGTTGAATCTAGACATCAACATATGACATGGAACCAATACAGCATACTACATGAATATACGAAAGATACTCCATACACATGGCCAGATGCACACTAATTTTGATAACTAGATTAGCAACCACTCAATAAAGATTATAAAATAAGTGTAAAATTTATACAGAGAAATCAGATACTGAATTCACATGGAACGCATAATGCAGTCCAAACACCATTTGACTTGCACACTTTCGAATGAAATTACAAAAAGGCCATTAAAGAGGGTACTGACAAGGAGTTTTTACCGCAATCAGATCTGTTTACAGATGTTTAAAACACAACTATTTAAAAATAAAGGATCGATATATACACATATACAGTACACATTTAAGTAAATGGATAGAGGGAAGCATAACTTCAGCTTTAGACTCAGTAGGCTTCGCATACAGCCATTGGGGAGACAGCGGAATGTTTTCTGAAGCTTGATATGTCGCAAAGATTAACAAGAAACCAGCATCAAACAGAAAAGCCAAGTTAAAACAAAATTTACAAGGACAAATCAACTCATTATAAGTCAAGATTTATGAGTGAATTACCCTTGGAATCATCAAATCCCATTGTCTTTTCCTTCTCCTGCTTAGTCAAATTAAATACAGAAAAGGTAGGCATCAAGAGAGTTAAAACTGCATCTAACGACCCGTGATAGGCCATCCAAAGCATTAACTAGAGATTCAAGAAAACCAAACCTAATATCCAGAGTAAAAGTAGTTTTTGAAATGAGGAAGCAATCCAATAAGGACAAAATAAATAAACGCCCTGGTAGCAACTAAAGGGCACAAGCAAGGAGTTCTTACCGCAATCAGAATTTTTCTACAGATGTTTAAACACAACAATTTAAATAGAAATAGTTCTACTTATTGACCAATAATTATCTAGTTAATGATTTGGCTACGCGAGCCTGCAGAATTTCTTAGAAATTGACTCTCCTTCATCTCCAATCAAAGCCTCAATCTCATTGCCAACTCCCAGGCATTTGAACCGATCAGCGTAACCTCTTCAACCACCGTTCTTGCCCTCCGGATGATGAGCCTTCTTGCTGTCCACCGCTTGATTCTGACCTACCCGAAGTTGAGCCTTCTTGTTGTCCATGCCGACGTTGTTGATCCAAATAAGCCTGCATATGTTGGCGCCGAATTTTAACTAGTTTTCTATGGAATTCACAAACCTTCTTTACGAAAGGAGTATTTCCTCGCAATAACACGGGATCGGGATAACACACTCCATAGGCTATTTCTTCTACCAATCTTGGATCGAGAATATTAACTCCATTCCCTAGAAAACCATCCTTGTTCTCTGCAGACGAGGGGAACGAATTTTGGTACAACCAATATGTACCCTTTTCAATTCCAAACTCATTGTTATCCCCGGCTTCATAAAAGCCAACAATAACCACCGCATGAGTATAAGGCTGTTTTTTGGATTGCATTGTAGTCGGGGAATAACCAAGGTAAGGAGCACTGGCTAAAATGGGGTAATCAAATGTCACCGTAATAGTAGCAACAAGAGGCATTCTTTGACGAAGTAAGTTTTTAATACTCTGATTACTCAACTGATCTCTCTTTAATGCATGTACCTCAGCTAACCAGTAGGGTGCATAATTATCTAATGGCAGGCCAGACCTATCTCTTCCTTCTGAATTGTCAATGGCTTCACATAATAATTCCATTAACAAATGACGTGGAAACCATCTTTTCTTATCCGGTGCTACCAGCGTCCTGATATAGTTCTCTAACTTCTGATCGGCAACTATGGGAAGAGGTGATAGAAT
>JAULKL010000012.1:2141-26008 GCA_032355745.1 Rubia rechingeri
TTTGGGTTTTCAACCTATCCGGGCCTCCCACTTTTGCCTAAGTTGCCCTCCCGGGTTTTTAACTTAGCGGGTTTCTCTTCTTTTTTATTTAATTAAAAAAATGCTCTCAAAAGAGCTATTTTATCCTACTAACTAAACCACTAACAATAACTATCACCTAGACAATACTAAAAGAGCAAGAGTTGATTGTGCAACATGTAATAAATGTATGCATGCTCTTTTCCCGTGGTCCTCGACAAATGTTCTACCTATTCAGGAAACTGACGAATTGCTCGCTTGGGCTGATGAGATGGGGAAATGAATCATTCCTGGATGTACCAAAACGTCTAGAGGAAGTGAAGAACGCAACTATTGAGCTCGAATGCGGGATTATTACTGAGGAAGTCAAGACAAGAATTTCGACCTTGAGACCAAAGTATGATTTTCTACAGGATGTGGAAAGTGTCAAATAGAAGTAATGAGTGAAGAAACATTGGTATAAGGAGGAAGACAAAAATGCAAAAACAAATTCACATATTCGCATATAGAGGAGGGGAATCAACCATATATAAAGACTAAAACATGTGAATCAGGAGTTGAAAAATGATAAAGCTAGCTAGTATTGAGTGTATTGTGACAGACTACTTTGGAGGGCTATTCACATCATCGAAACCCTCAAAGGAGATTAAGCAGAAAGTAGTATGTCACGCACATCCTCGAATCACAAATGAATTTGTTGAAGCTCTCACATAGTCAGAAACAGGAGCTGGTGTGATAAAGGCTGTAAAACAGATGTATCCATTCAAATCTCTGGGTCCTGACAGTATGGGCCATGTTTTCTTTCAAAAAATTTCGAATATTGTTAGGGAAGATGTAACTTCTTTTGTTTTGAATTTTCTGAATAATGGGGTGTTTGAGTCGTCGGTGATTTACACCCACTTAATTTGGATCCTTAAAACCCTGCAATCAGAGTTGATTACACAATACAGGTGCAATATTTTCAAATGGGTCACCAAAGTTAAATTAGGGATAATTACCTTTTTTTAATGTTGAGTTATTATTTGGTAGAGATTTACTGACACTTTGAACAACATCTCGATGGGTGACTCGGATTATTAAGGTTTTTTTAAAGAAATCTACCTGTGATGGTGGGGGGTTTGGTAGACCCCTATCTATTTATTAATTTAGAAAAAAAGGTACAAAAATAGGGGGACTTAATGGCCTTACCTCATAAAAATGTTATTTTTTGCGATTCCTATACATAAGACTATAAAATCTAAGGAATCGGAAAAAAACTAACCTCTAAAAACAATAATACATGGGAGAATACATGAGATAGATATTATACATGCGAGAATACGTGGAATCAGATAATTAATGTGGTCGGTGTGATAGTTAAAAAAAATTACTATTGCGAAGAAATTAAATAAACAAAATTTAGCATTTTATTTATTTATTCCTATTAAGGTAAGAAAACTATTGATAAAATTTTCATATCTAACATTAGTATAACTATTAAAATGCACTCACTATATAACATTCAAAAATATATAATTTTTACATTAAAAACAAATCCAAGGCTTTAAATATCCAATACTATATGTATCTTTTATGAAATTAATAAAAATGAAAGTATTTGACAAGTGTAAATTTAAGTTAAATTTTGAGATAAGAATTAAGTTTGAGAGTCAAAATTAAAATTCATTGATCGATTCATTAGAAGGTATCAAAATATTTATAGTAGAAAAAAAATATAGTAAGAGAATCAATCATAATAATGACAAGTTAAACTAATCTCAACATTATAGGTGGAGTATTTTGGATATTGTTATCGAATTTTAATTGGTGATAAATATTTTTTGTAATTTAATGTTAAAGTAGTATTTGGTAGAGACCACCTCAGGAAAAAAAGGTTTGACTGTTGGGAGGCTTGATGTTCCCGGGTAGAGGAGAGGTGCCGGGCGCTTGATTCATTGTTGAAAGAACAACACATGGTGACGAACCTTTGTGGGGAGATTTCTCAATCTCTACCTCCGAAGGCTAGGGTGTTTGATTAGTATCCCGTGCCCATGACTTAGAGTGGCAAGTACAGAGGTTAAAAAAACCTAGAAACTTACACATAAATGCGTATACTTAATGAGTAGGTAGCTAGGACGTTCAGACTATTTTCCAATTATTGACTGTAATTCCTACTACGTGAAGCATATGAGATGTATAGAAGCTTCTGATAATACACGAGACATTGTGAATTTGCACATGCGATGGAAGTTGGTGGAGATCCTTGAGGCAGAGGATAATCGAGGGAAGCCTTTGGTATGTAAAACTACCTTATTGATGTTGGATTGGCAGGGTTGGGATTGTTGGATGTAGCTTCATTTTATTTAATATTTGATTTTATTTATAGCAAGGTCTTGATTGTTTCCGGGTTGTAATCTTAGAACTATGTATTATGGATTATTTTGAAAGAGAAGCTACCTTTTTTTATGACAAGGGGTAGTAGATTAATTTTTTAGTATGTGCAAGAATTTTTTCATGTCCTTTAATGTGTAAATTTTGTAAGAAATTAGTGGTTTGTAGGGGGGTGTAAATGATTTGGGTGAGAAGCCTATTATGGGTGGTTATCAGGTTTGAGGGGGTATGTGTGGATTGTGGTTTGATTTTCACAACGAAAAAGAAGGGAGACTCGCCACATGTGTCGTTGGGTTGGTAATTTTCTAGACGTATGTGAAGCCTCAGAAGGTTATCCCTTTTGAGCTTTGTTATTTCGGATACTCAGCTACCGTGCAAATTAACAAGATATTTTCCCACTTGTGTTGCCAAAGTAGGGAGGTATAGTGAAGTTGTGTGTAGGTCTTATATTTTTAATTGAGAATGAGGAGATAATCTGTCATCTCGTCGCTTCTTGTAGGGATGTGATATGTAAATTAGGGTTATGTGAATTCTGTACGCTTTAGGCTATGTGGTTTTTTGGTTGGTTTATAGATAATCATGTTGTGTGGGCATGGTCTTTTCAAATTATTTTTGTTGGAATGTGTAGAATATTATTGTGTTCCTTTTCCCAAGGGTGAAAAGTGGTTAGTCAATTTCTGGGAAACGGGGTGACACGACCTTTGAAGCATTTTAATAAAGGAGGTTTCTTTTTCCCAGGCTAGCTTACACCTATAAAAAAGGGTTGTACCCTAAGCATTCTTTAAGTTGTAGTTGTGTGTTGCTTCTATGTATTTTTGAGAAGTGGTTTTAAGTGTGTGATGTGTGTGTTTTGTTTTGTGTGCATGTTAGGCAGTAGTGAGTGTATATAAGTTGTGATTTTCTATGGGATTATTGGTTTGGGATGTCAAGGCTATCCCGGGATAGGTTTGGGGATCTCATCGGTTATGTGACAATCCTTTTTTGGATATATTGGGAAAGTTACTCCGGTTGTGAGGGATGCAAGTTCAGGTTATATCCCATGTAGAATGTTTTAGGAATATTAATTATTTCCTTAAGTGTGTATCTTTTAAGTGCTTCATGTTTGCATATCTTTCATCTTCTGATGTGTTTTATGGTTTTAGCGTCGGATTGGCGGGTGAGATTAGTGAACGTAGGGTCGGGATGGAGGATGATAAATAATCTCCATCCAATTGACCCGTATACATGAGAACCGAGGAAGATCGGAATCGGGGAGGGTCCTGAATGGCGGAGTCTGAGCTCTTGGTGAAAGATAGGCTACACAGTTAATAGATTCATGAAGGAGGATTGTACCATATTCACAATTCCGTTCAACTGTGAACTACTATGAGGTGGGTGTGCTAGCAAAACAGTCATTCACTTTCTGCTGGTATGCCCTCTTATATTAATTAGGAGAACGATGCCCCTTCATGAGGGGCACTTCGGGAAATGGAGGTGGTGCAGTGGTAGAATGCGTGACCATTCTCTGGCTACTCCCTTTCATGCCTTTATGGCTAGACTAGCTTACAACTTAAGACATAGGTATCTATTTATCTATGTAATAGGTTCACGATTGATCAAATGAATTTCCCGAATGGAAGTTTCATATTTTAAGAAGGCTATTGTTTCTTTAATCCTTAGTTTTTGTATGGATTTAAGATTATTTACTCTTACATTGTAGTACGGCCAAACCTATTTATTATATTGTCTTCGCGTTGCAAACATCACTTTGTTTAGGTAAATATGTGCATTCCATGTAGGAAGAAGTTTCTTTTCAAAATAGAATTACCCTATATTCAATATTTCATTATTGTATTTGGAAAAAGGGTGTATCCCGCAAGTAGAATTAGAATTAGAATTGAGGGCATACGAACAGGAAATTGAAGCTAGGAACAGTGGCTCGAGAGAATGGACACATGAATAACAATAAGAAGAATAAGTAGGAAAGCCTCGACGAGGCATCTCAAGCCATGGCATGTGCGAGTATTACAGATGCAGTTATTGGCGATAACGACCAATCATGCCAAGGCCAATGAATATCATGAGTTGGAATTTCCACGGCCTCAAACAGTCTGGGCAATTCAGGAACTGTGTACTATGGTACGCTTGAAATCTCCAATTGTTATTTTTCTTAGTGAAACTATATGCTCCATAGAAATTATTGATAAGTTGAAGTCGTAGTTAAATTATTTGGTGGTGTTGTTGAGTTGCAAGGTCGGTCTGGTGGTCTTTCTTTGTTATGGAAAAAGCAAGTATTTGTATATTTAAAGTTAATCTTAAGTCATTCTATAGATACTTTTGTTAAAAAAATTGGCAGTCATGTATGTGTTGCTGGTTACTACGGTGAACCTATCATTTTCAAATGAAGAAAAGGATGGAAAAACTTTAAGGAATTGTTCTTTGATCACACAATGACGTGGATATGTCTTGAGACTTCAATGAAGTCTTATCGCAGAGAGGAATTTGGAGGGACCGACCAACGGTGGAGTGGAAAATTAATGTGTTTTGAGAAATATTTGATTTTCGTTGATTATTTGACATGGAACATACATGTCCTAAATTTACTTGGAATATACTCTCAGCCTAACCGGATACTAGAAGAGCGAGACTTGATCATGCGACATGTAATCAAAGTCTGCATGCTCTTTTCCCGTGGTCCTTGACAAATGTCCCCCCTATGGTTTACTCCGGCCATATATGCTTGCTAGCTAGTTCACCTCCAAGCTCGAGCCCCATCTGCCAGACATCACAGAAGGAGAAAGAGATTACAATTTGACCGGAGAAGGCATGGATTAAATTGAGTGACCGTGAGAAGATGATAGAGGTGGCATAGAGGGAATCAGTAACTTCATCATCCTTACCTAATGAAACTAACAAATTGCCCACAAGGGTTAATGAGATGGGGAAAGGAATCATTCCCAGATATCCCAAAACATCTGGAGGAAAAGAAAAACTCAATTATTGAGCTCGAAGGCGAGATTATTATTGAGGAAGTCAAGACAAGAATTGCCTAGATAAACACTAACATTTTTTAGAAGAAAAAAAACCTAACTCATTATTTGACCTTGATCTATGACTTATTTTGTGAGTATGTATAAACTTAAAATAATTAGTAATTATTTAGGAAAAGATGAATACCATTTATTCAATTTTTAACATTTCATTCTATCTTCTTGTTTGTACAAGGCATTGGTCAATGAACATCAATTAAAAGTCACAAACATTTGAAATTTGTAGCAAAATATGGCTAAGGCCTATTATGAATTGAACACGGCTTATATAACTTTGAACAACTTAGTGCATATATATGTGTGTATGTATGTATGTATGTATGTATGTATGTATATATGTATGTATGTATGTATATGTGTGTGTATGTATATATGTGTGTATGTATATATATATGTATATATGTGTGTGTTTCAAATTAGTATAATTATTAATTTATAGTTAGATTCTATTGTATTGTATTTTATAAAAATCAATGAAAAAAAATAATGGAATGATATCTCTAGTATATCAATGAAATGACAAAGAATTTATTATTATGACTCATATAAGGATATAAAAATAATCCAACTCACCATTAGTTTTAAAAAAATAAATTAAAAGCATAACATGATCACCATGGTAAAATTTTAAGGAGAATAATTCATATGCTAAAAATCTAAGAAATGAGTAATCCCAAGGTTGGAAAAGTGATGAAACAGTGATATGATTATGTGAAGTTCATTTATCGAACAACTTGCACCTTCAAATAAAGATCTTTGCCTTCCCGTTTGACAAATTCACATATGCATAAATCATCTTCCTTAATGAAATTTACATGGCATAGATGTTTCCATCCATTAGCATACCAGCAACGACTATCGGCCCATTACAGATACTCTACATCCCACATCCTCCCAGCAAAGTCACGAAGGACTATAACAATGGGAAGATCTAGCTTATAGGCTCTAATAATTTGATCTGAAATAAACTGGATCAATATTTATTTGTCAATAGTGGTTATTCTCGAATATAATATAAAATAATAATCAATAAAAAACATTTGAAACTTTTCAAAGGTAATATACAAAATTAATTTTGATTCATTTTTTTTTAAAATGTACATAAATAATTCCGTGTAGACTGAATACATACCAATTCATCTTGTCTTTGCTTTCTTATATGTGTAACAAAATATGGATTTTCTGGCCGTTGAATTCTTCCGGAGGTGAAAAAATCCAAACTAAAAGCATCAACTTTTTCTTCCTCTTTCATAGTTGATGTTGAACTTCTTTTGCAATGCTCTCCTCCTTATCTAAACACAATGTCCATTATATTTTATACAACATATATATGAAAAAATTGGAGCCTTGATCTCTTTTATTTGATCCCATGAAAAGTATAATATAGCTCATTACGTAAGGGGGAACATATATATATATATATATATATATATATTCAGTTTATTTTTAAGAAAATGGAAAAACATTACCTATACTATCCATTACAACCAGTTCATACATTTTTACAAAAAAATATCTTTTATGATTTCGTTAAAAGGAAATATCGTTAACGATTTTTGTAAAAACAAACCCACAATTAATTTTTGGGATAGTTTCAACAACCCTTGTTTACAAGAAAATACAACAAAAATAATGATAGGCCATATTTGCTAGCTATGCCTGATGGTAACAGCATGCTTGCGAATTTTCTAGAATTAAAAGGATATACATGTAAAAAAAAGACATGGAACAGCAACATAATATTGATTTAAACATTAAAAAAGTTATTAAAAAGGAATGATAAAGAAGAGAAAACTTATTAGTGGCACGGTATTCAATGTCTTCTATGAAATTGGGAAAATCATCATAAACATTTAATTTATAAAATGATGAAATAAAAATAGGAAGTATAAACTTACCAGCTAAATCTCTAGTCCGCTTGTGGGATTTGGAGTGACTTGAAGAACGGTGTTTATTCGAGTTGTTAGTTACCACATTATATTCTTGGTCGTCCTCATTCAATTCTTTTTCCTTCACGCTATGGATAAAACTTCCAGCTCCATTCTTTATGCAAGAATCCAATACTAATAAAGTCTCATAAAATACATGACCCCCGTCGTATTGAAAAAGAAGAACATCCTCCTTCACGACAAAGCTTTTTTTTTTTTGAAGAATGTCGACCAACCATCAACAATACATATCTTAGCTTCAATTTTTTCAACCTTTACCTTCCAAACGTTATCGTATCAATCCTTCAATAATAGTTGCTGTGGAATATTCCATCCACATGCCTTGTAAAGGCATATGGAAATCTCTGCCATAAACAAATTAATCATCACGTTTTGACTAAATTGACGTGAATATAATTTTAAAAAATAAATTTATAATCATAATATATCTTTTTTAGAGGTAAAAGGTACAATAAAAAATAACATATAAAAATAACTATAGCATAAAAGATAATATTAGGCAAATAAATTCCTTTGAACGATTCTTTTTAACACAATAACGATTCTTTATGAAAACAAATATTAACATAGCTCTCTTAAGAGAAAAGATCTCAATTTCGCATTTAACCATAAAATTTAAAAAATCAAATAAAATCAATAAATTATCTATCCAGCTTGTTTCTCCACATAATAAAAATTAAAATAATGATTCTTGATTAGTCACCCTATCCTTAAGTAGAAAGTTCGGTAACTTGTTTCCACTAATGATATCAATGGTACATAAATTTAATTTGTCAAAAATAAATGTGAATGTTACAATCATACACCACCAAGGGGCAAATTTAAATGATTGGTTAACAAGGAAAAAGTAATGACCGCTTACAAGAATTTTCCAACTAGTTTTTGATATGTAAGGTTTGAAAATTGGGGAAATTCTTTTCGAGCCATGGATTCCCGCACTGTGCAATTAAACTTCTTCCTTCCCATCTCCATATTCGTATCAATTAAATTTGAACCCAAATAATTGATGACTTGAACTAAAATAGCACTCCAACTAAATTCTCAAATTATACATATTTAGTTTCTACAGTCAAATATACAATCGATAATTGATTGATCCATTCCAACCCATCGTAAACATTAATAGTGGAATAAAAAAGAGATAATGAACTCTAATAATGACTAGTTGAAATACTTTAATGTTACAGGTGCAATATTTCAAATAGGTCATCAAATTTGAATCAGGGGTAATTACTTTTTTAAAAATGTTAAGTTATTATTTGTTGGAGATTTACTGACACATCAAAAAAATGTCTCAATGGGTAGCTCGGATCATTAATGTGATCGGTGTGATAATTAAATATTCCTTTTCTATTTCAAGGAATTTCAATAAATTAAACTTAAACTGTACTCTTTATCTAACATTTAAAAACATATTTCAAAAGTATAAATGTAAGTTAAATGTTGAGATTAGAATAAATTTTGAGAGTCAAAAGTAAAAATAATTATCTGCTCATTAGAAGGTATAAAAATAATTTAGTAGAAAAGAGACCAATCATAATAATGACTAGATGACCTAAGCTCAACATTATAGGTGGGGTATTCTGGATATGGTTATCGAATTTTAATATTCCCTCTGGTTTTCTAACATTGACTCACTTTCCTTTTTGGGTTGATTTTTTAATATTGTCTCCTTTCTTTTTTTTGGCAAATTCTAGGTTATTTTCATTCACTCAATTTACTTTTTACTCTTTCAATGAATTCTCAACCATTAAATTTACCTTTCTAAATCCAAGTGTCAAAAGTAAGTGAGCCAATGTTAGTGAATCGGAGGGAGTATGTGATGAATAATATTTTTAATTTCAAGTTAAAGTTAAAGTAGTATTTGGTAGTGACCACCTTAAACCACTCAATGGGAAAATCACAACATCAATGTGATAATTATAATTTCTCGTTATCCGTTGCAAGGAAATTACATGAATAAAATTCAAGATTTCATTTCGTTATTCCTAATATGGTATGAAATAATTGATACAACATTTCAAATCCAATTTCACACTAACTGTTAAATTGTATCTTCTATCTAACAAAAAACATTTACTAGAAACTATTGATAAGTTTTTTTTTAGTGAAACTAAATGTTCCATAGAAGTTATTGATAATTTGAAATCACGGTTAAATTAATTTGGTGTTGCTGCTGAATTACAAGGTTGCTCTGGTGGTCTTTCTTTGTTATGGAAAATGAAAGCGGTGGTAGATGTAAAGTTAATGTTGAATCATTTTATAGATGTTTTTGTCAACATTTTTGGTAGTCGTGTGCTTGTTACTGGTTACGTCGGTGAACCTCTCGTTGCCAAACGAAGAGAATGATGACAAAAACTTATGGCAATTAGTTTCTTATCACACGATAATGTGGATATGTCTTGGAGTATTCAATGAAGTCTGATCGCAGGAAGGAATCCCAAGGGAGCCGATCAAGGGCGAACTGGTAAATTAATGCATTTTGGGAAGCCTTGGATTTTTGTGTATCTTTTAACATGGGACATACAAAAACTAAATTTACATGGAATAAAATCTCACCCCAGCCGATACTAAAAGTGCGAGACTTGATTGTGCAACATGTAATCAAAGTATGCATGATCTTTCCCTGTGGTCCTCGACAAATGTCCTCCCTATTCGGGAAACTGACAAAATGCTCGCTTAGGTTGATGAGATGGGAAAAGGAATCATTTCCGGATATACCAAAACCTATTAAGGAAATGAAGAATGCAATTATTGAGCTCGAGAGTGGGATAATTACTGAGGAAGTCAAGATAAGAATTTATGTCTTGAGACAAGAATATGATTTTCTACAAGATGCGGAAAGTGTCAAATAGAAGCAACATTGGTACAAGGAGGAAGACAAAACGCGAAAAAATTTCATAGACTCGCATTACAGATGAGGGAAATCAACCATATTGGAGGACTAAAACATGCGAATCAGGTATTGAAAAATGATGAAGCTGGCTGTTATTGAGTGTATTGTGATGGACTACTTTGGAGGGTTATTCACATCTTCGGAGCCCTCGAAGGAGATTAAGCAGCAAGTAGTATGTCGCAGGCAATCGAGAATCACAATGAAATTGTCGAAGATCTCACAAAGCCATACATAGAAGATGATGTGACGAAGGCAATAAAACAGATGCCTCCATTCAAATCTCCGGGTCCTAATGGTATGGGTTATGTTTTCTTTCAAAAAAAATTGGAATACTGTTAGGGAAGTTGTTACTTCTTTTTTTTGAATTTTCTGAATAATTGGGTGTTTGAGTTGTCTGATAATTACACCCACTTATATATGATCGTGAAAACCCTGAAATCAGAGTTGATCACACGATAGAGGTGCAATATTTCCAAATGAGTCACCGAATTTAAATCATGGATAATTACTTTTTTTTTAAATGTTAATTTAGTATTTGGTGGAGATTTACTGACACTTCAAACAACATCTTGATGGGTAGCTCGGATTATTAATGTGATCAGTGTGATAATTAAATTTTCTATTTTTCTACTGCGATGAAATTAAATAAATATATTTTAACATTTTCTTGATTTATGCCTATTAAGGTATGAAAATTATTGATAAAAATTTCATATCTAACATTAGTCTAACTACTAAAATGTGATCTCTATCTAACATTAAAAATATATATTTATTTACATTAAAAAAATCTAAGGCTTTAAATATCCAATACCATATGTATCTTTTTAGAAATTAATAAAAATGAAAGTATTTAACAAGTATAAAATTTAAGTTAAATTTTGAGATTAGAATTAATTTTGTGAGGCAAAATTAAAATTCGTTGATCGATTCATTAGAAGGTATCAAAAAAATTATAGTATAAAAAAATAGTAAGAGAATCAATCATAATAATGACTAGTTGACCTAAGCTCAACATTATAGGTGGAGTATTCTGGATATTGTTATCGAATTTTAATTGGTAATAAATATATTTTTAAAATTTAAATTTAAAATAGTATTTGGTGGAGACCACCTCAGGAAAAAAAAGATTGAGCGTCGGGAGGCTTGATGTTCTCGGCTAGAGGAGAGGTGTCGGGTGCTTGATTCGTTGTTGAAAGAACAACACATGGTGAATGCGAACCTTTGTGGGGAGATTGCTAAATCTCTATCTGCGAAGGCTAGGGTGTTGGATGAAGCTTTATTATCTCTTGCCCATGACTTAGAGCGGCAAGTAGAGAGATTAAAATAGGACCTAGAAACTTACACATAATGTGAATGCTTACTGATTAGCAGCTAGTGCGTTCAGACTGTGGACCTATTACTAAACGTAATTCCTACTATGTGAGGCACATAAGACATATGGAAGCTTGTGACAGTACACGAGATAGTGTGTATTTTTACATGCGATGGAAGTTTGTGGAGATCCTTGAGGCAGAAGATAATCTAGGTAAGCCTTCGTTATGTAAACTACCTTATTGATATTGGATTGGTAGGGTTGGGATTGTTGGATGTAGCTTCACTATATTAATATTTGATTGTGTTGTTAGTAAGGACTTGATTGTTTCCGGGTTGTAATCTTAGAACTATGTATTATGGATTGTCTTGAAAGAGAAGATACTTTTTTATGACAAGGGGTAGTAGATTAATTTTTTGGTATGTGCAAGGATTTTATCAAAACCTTTTTAGAAGTGGTTTTGAGTTTTTGATGTGTATGTTTTGTGTGCATGTTACGCAGTTGTGAGTGTATATAAGTTGTGATTTTCTACGAGGTTAATGGTTTGGGATGTCAAGGATATCCTAGGTTTGGTTTGGAGATCTTATTGGTTATGTGACAATCCCTTTTGTTTGGATATATTGGAAAAGTTACTCGGGTTGTTGGGGATGCAAGTTTGGGTTATATCCCATCTGGGATGTGTTTAGGAATATCCATGCTTGCCTTAAGTGTGTATCTAGTAAGTGTTTTATGTTTTCATATATTTCATCATCTGATGTGTTTTATTGTTTTGATTCCAGACTAGCGGGTGACATTAGCCAACATAGGGACGGGATGGAGGATGATGAATAATATCCATCCACTGTACCCGTATACATGGAAAATGAGGAAGATCGGAACGGGGGAAGGTGGTGGAGTGGGAAAATGTGTGACCATTCTCTGACCACTGTCGTTCGTGTCTTTGTGGCCTGACTAGCTTACAACTTGAGACTTAAGTATCTATTTATCTAGGTAATAGGTTCACGATTGATCAGATGAATTTTCCTAAGGGAAGTTTTGCATTTTAGGAAGGCTATTGTTTCTTTAATCTAGTTTTTGTATGGACTTAAGATTAATAACTCTTACATTGTATTGAGAACAAACCTATTTATTATATTGTCTTGTGCTGCAAACATCACTCTGTTTACTAAAGTTTCTTGTATTATTTTGCATGTAATACTTAGACTAAGTCTATTTTGGTTACGATGGTTGAGCGTGCTATTTGAATTGGGGTTCAAGATGTGTTTTGTGAACCTTACCTCGGTGACACTTCGAGGTGTTGTCCCTAAATCGTTGCTTCACCTTGCAGGCATTTAAATGTCTCATAGTCCTTTAGTGGTTTGCGCTTTAGTTAACTTAATTAGATGATTATCTAGAAGAGCTTTCATAATTCCTTGAATTATGCATCATTCTATATATGCATGCAAACAGATTATGATATGGGAGGCGTATCTTTGTCACCGGTTTTCTCGGGCATAAGGAACTGGTAAGCGTGCGATTGTGCCTTTGCAGCTATCTTTCTTGGTCAATAAAGCTAGTTCGTTACTCATCGGCTTCATTGGGTCGAAGAGTCATTGTGTGCTTGTTTATCGAGTGGTGCCTCCGGCGTGAGCATCAGTCTTTCCCAGAGACTTTAAAAATCTAGAAAGAAAAACCTACCCACTGTTGATGCCACTGATGCAAGGGTCCTTCCAAGTTGTCATTGTTCCCGGAATAAGCACAAAGAGTACATCCTCTTAGAGTAAAAGGTCACAGAGGGTGGTCCCCGGGTAGAAACCTTTGACGACCAAGTTATGGTTGCTTTTCTTATCAGTGTTTTCTTAGTCAAGAATGGCTTACCTTGTTTAATGTCCTTTGTCCTTATTTATAGAGTCTAGGTCGTGTGATCATTGTACATGTGTTGTAATTCTCCCTCCTAAATTGTGGCCTAATAGGGGGCATTTATGGTGAGTGGTGCTTTCCCATTGTTTTTCAGATCGATTACCCGGATTTTAAAAGTACACAAGGAAAACCAAAAAAAACCTTGGTAAACTGAGCAATCAATAACAACTTTGAAAATAATATAAAAAACTATCATAATGTAGGGACTTTCCACCCGCCCGAGATGGTTGATGTGGCTCAACTTAATTAATTAGGGCAGTAAATGAGTTAATAACCAAATTAAATGAACCACAGTGGAAATCAAAGGTCTCTTATTTGACCTTCGGGCGCTGAAGCAAGAGAGAAATGAACAATTCTCCGAAGCTCCACTTTTGGCTCTCTCGGAGGCTATTGATAAGGCTCGTACTTAAGATCATACACAAGGAAAAAGCCATGCGAATGTTCTCCACTTGGTCCAGACGCTGCGCTATTATATTTTGTTGGGCTGAAACTCAATGACCAAAGGTAAGATATCCAATTTTAAATGTACCTACGGAATACACTCTTTTTCCAAATACAATTATGCAACACATAATATATGGTAATTTTATTATGATAAGACACTTATTCCTACATGGAATGTGCATATTTACCTAATACGATTGTGAGATCTCTTGGGGAACAACTCTTATGAATACAAAGATATTCATTCATTATGTTCCTTAAATTATCAATGACTCAAATCATATACTTTTGGTTTGACTTTGGCATTAGAGCTTCATCCCTTAGCCACCCCCGGGGAGTTTGTTTGTTTTTTTGCAAGTTTGATGCCTTGAAGCAAGGTTCATCTATCAGATCATGGTTTGATACGCATGAAACTCATTAAGTTTAATTTAGTAGGCCTATATTGACTTAGATTAAGTTTTCATGAAGTTCCATTTAATTCGCATAGATATATATCTTACAGGAATAAATTGTACCCTAATTAATAGAAATTGGGAATGACATAAACTAATCCAACTATTCTTAGAAAACTAAACCTCACTTAAAATAGAAGAATAAAGACTAGGTATTTTCTTGTTGATCGATGTTTTAAACTGAAAACAATGTAGGTGATCCGATCGTTCCAAACGAATACATATAGAGGGATCATATATGGGATTCTTGTCTTCGCAGTTGATTGAATCTAATGGTAAAACACACTTCAAAGGTTAGCTAAAATCGTAGACATATTCAAATTAATTACATTATTGATATCTGGATAATTGATACTTTGTCAACTTAGATTTAATCAATTCCCACAGGGGTATCATAGTCTCATGCATGAGCAGAGTTGATTTGTCCCCATGGAAGATGAACATCTCCCTGGTAGACAAACTCAGTCCGAAAATGGTCTAAGTTTCTATTTAATTTGCCTCACCTACTGGACAGATCATGAATAAAATGATAAAGGCACCAAGAGGAAGAAAACGTCTAACAAGAAGGGGCGGACGAAGATTTCTTCAGAGAAGTCGCAAAAGAAAATTGTTTGAGGGAAGACGAAGAGGAAATGGGAGCTAGGAGCAATAGCTCAAGAGAATGGAGACATGAATAATAATAAGAAGAAGAAGCAGTAGGAAGGCCTCGAGAAGATATCTCAAACCATGGAATGTGCGAGTATTACACATTAAGTGACTGGCGATGGAGACCAGACCTTCCCAGACCAATGAATATCATAATTTGGAATTGTCACGGGCTCGAAAGGGTTCGGGCAATTCAAAAATTGTGTACTATGGTATGCTTGAAATATCCAGCTGTTATTTTTCTTAGTGAAACTAAATGTTCCATATAAATTATTGATAAGTTGAAGTTGCAGTTAAATTATTTCAGTGTTGTTGTTGAGTTGCAAGGTCGCTTTGGTGGTCTTTCTTTGTTATGGAATAATCAAGTATTTGTAGATTTAAAGTTAATGTTGAGTCATTTTATAGATGCTTTTTCACAATTTCTGGTAGTCGTGTGTGTGTTATTGGTTACTATGGTGGACCTATCGTTTCCAAAAGAAGAGAAGGATGGCATAACTTTCAGCAACTGGTCTTCGATCACACAACAACGTGGATTTGGAGACTTCAATGAAGTCTTATCGCATGGAGAAGTTCCAAGGAAGCAGACCAAGGGTGGAGTGGTAAATTAATGTGTTTTGAGAAGTTTTGGATTTTGTGGATTATTTGACATGGAACATACATGTCCTAAATTTACTTGGAATATATTCTCAGCCCAACCGGATACTAAAAGAGCGAGAATTTCTCGTGCAACATGTAATCAAAGTCTGCATGCTCTTTTCCCGTGGTCCTTGACAAATTCCCCCATATGGTCTACTCTGACTATATGTGCTTGCTAGTTCACCTCCAAGCTCGATATCCATCCTCCAAACATCACAGAAGGAGAAACATATTCCGATTTGATTGGAGTGGGCATAGAGCGGATCGGTGACTTCATCATCCTTACCTCAGGAAACTAACGAATTGCTCGCTTGGGATGATAAGATGGGGGAAGGAATCATTCCCAAATTATCCCAAAATATCTAAAGGAAGTGAAGAACGCAATTATTGAGCTCAAAAGTGGGATTATTATTAAGTCAAGACAATAATTTCCTAGTAAAACACTAACATTTTTTAGATTAAAATCTAACTCATATTTAACCTTGATCTATGACTTATTTTGTGAGTATATATGAACTCAAAATAACTAGTAATAAATAATGAAAAGATGAATACCATTGATTCAATTTTTAACATTTCATTCTATCTTCTTGTTTGTACAAGGCATCGGTCAATGAACGTTGATTAAAACTTAAAAACATTTATTATTATCAAAATATAGCTAAGGCATGTAATGAATTGAACACGAATTATATTACTTTGAAAAAATTATTACATATGTGTGTGTTTCAAATTAGTATAGTCATTAATTTATAATTAGATTCTATTGTATGTTATAAAAGTCAATGAAAATAAATAATTGAATGATATCTCGAGAATATCAATGAAATGGCAATGAATTTATTATTCTGATTCATATAAGGGTGAAAAAATAATCCAACTCACCCTTATTTATAGCAAAACTTAAAAGCCTTACATGATCACTATGGTAAAATTTTAAGGAGAATAATTCATATGCTAAAACTTTAAGAAATGAGTAATCCTAAGGCATGAAAAGTTGATGAAACAATGATATGATTATGTGAACTTCGTTCAGCAGACAATTTGCGCCTTCAAGTAAAGATCTTTGCCTTCCCATTTCACAAACTTCACATATGCAAAAATCATCTTCCTTAATAGAATTTACGTGGCAAAGATGTTTCCATCCATCAGTATACTGGCAACGGCCATCAGGAATGATAGAAACTACTGTACCATGATTATTATAAATCGGGAATGACAGAAACTATTCCAACCATTCTCAGAAAAATAAACCTCACTTAAAATAGAAGAATAAAGACTATGTATTTTCTTTTTTTATTGATATTTTAAGTTGACCACAATGTAGGTGATTCTATTTTTCCATATGAATACATATAGAGGAATCATATATGGGGTTCTTGTCTTCGTAGTTGATTGAATCTGATGGTAAAACACGCTTCAAAGGTTATCTAAACTCATAGACAGATTCAAATTTATTACATGAATGATATCCGGATAATTGATACTTAGTCAACTTAGATTTAATTAATTCCCACCGGGGTATCAAAGTCTCATGCATGAGCAGAGTTGATTTGCCGTTGTAGCTGATGAACATCTCCCCGTAAGACCCACTCAGCCCGACAATGGTCCAAGTTTTTGTTTAGTTTGCCTCACTTGCTGGACGGATCATGAAGCAAATAATAAAGGCAGCGAGAGGAAGAAAACCCCTAAGAAGAGGGCGCAGGCGAAGATTGTTCCGGAGAAGTCGCAAAAGAAAAATGTTTGAGGGCAGACGAAGAGGATATTGGAGCTAAGAGCAATGGCTCAGGAGAATGGAGACACGAATAACAAGAAGAAGAAGCAGTAGGAAGGCCTCGACGAGGCATCTCAAACCATGGTAGGTGTGAATATTACACATGAAGTGACTGGCGATGTCGACTAGTCATGCCCAGACCAATGAATATCATAGGTTGGAATTTTAGCGGGCTCAGAAGGGTTCGGGCAGTTCAGAAACTGCGTACTATGCAATGCTTGAAATCTCCAGTTGTTATTTTTCTTAGTGAAACTAAATGTTCAATGGAAGTTATTGATAAGTTGAAATCGCGGTTCAATTAATTTTGTGTTCCTACTGAGTTACAAGGTTTCTTTGGTTTTCTTTCTTTGTTAAGGAAAAATAAATTAGTGGTAGATTTAAAGTTAATGTTGAGTCATTTTATACATGCTTTTGTCTCAATTTATGGACAAGGTTTCTCGATATTTTCCAATGTCTTTGGGTTATGACGGGGAAGTTTTTATGCAACAATATAGTACTGTTTCAATTCTCTAAACTGGCAGAGAAAACATGGGTTTTAGAGGAAGAGCCATGGCTTTTTGGCAAACAGTTTTTGGTGCTACGAGAACCCTATGAAGGTATGGTGGCATCACATGTCCTTTGTATGACAAGGTCATTTTGGATCCATGTACAACGTGTAATTACACTTGCTATGAATGAGGCATCGTACAGCTTGATCGGCAATGTAATCGGAATATATGTGGCGGTGGAGAAGGAGAAATTATTAAATCGATATTACCAATCCCTTTAAAAGGATTCAAACTGTGGGGCTTTCTTGTAATCAAACAATGTTGTTGCTTGAATACGAGAAACTGCCACGCTTTTGCTCGTATTGTGGTCGGTTTTTGGTGTTTTGGTGCTGAAATTCATGAATGTGAAGAATTTGAGAGTGAGTTATACATCGTACTCTTTTTTCCTTAACCAACATTTTTTTCCCATTGGATTTTTCTTTTTTAAGGTTTTTAATGAGACGTGTGCTCCAATAAAAAATAATCTTATTTTACAAGTCATTTTTCCAGAGATGAGAAAGAGAGGCAAAAGCATCTGTTGAAATTATGGATTCAAGTGTAATTTAGTGAAAAATGAGGAGTATTGGAGCAGAAAAGAAGACAGAAATTATGCGGCAATCACAAATAGAATTGTGCGCCAGAGAGCTATGCGGCAATCACAAATCAGATTTAGCTGGAGTTATGTTGAAAAATTAAAGATATTTAATTCCCATATTGATAAGGATTTCATTATCTTTTTCCAATTTAAAATTTTTAATTTTAGAAATTAGTTATTTGGTTTATTTAGAATTGAAATCTGATTTGTGATTGGATTTGGTTTTATGCGGGAACTGAACGCGTATATATATGCTAAAGATTTGCGGCAGTGAGAGTACATTAGTTTAGGTTTTAGTTTTAGTTTTAGTTTTAGGTTTGGAGAACAGGGAGGAACGGTATGCTTCTGGTTTGAATTATATACATCACGAGAGCATTCCTGTCACATTAATTCCTGATTTAATTTATTTAGTTTGTTATTATTTTATTAGATTAGTTATGTTTATTCATATTCTTTATTTGTTTTATTTAATTAATATGAGTAGCTAATTCATATATCGGCATGAAATAACGAGTATTAGTTTATGAATCGTGAGTTCTAATTGATTTATAATTGATTCTTATGTGTTCTTGATTGTTTTTTTTATTTATTTTAGTTTTAAAATGTTTAAGCGTGATCAACTTGAATATTATTGGGATAATTCTATCTAATTACACCAATATGTAATCGTTGAAATGGTTAGTAAGTAGCAAGTTCATGTGAAAAATAGCAAACTAGCTTAGATTGTAATAGCAAGATAGGGAACAATTAAGTGTTCATTACTATTTGCTTTTACTTTGGTAAATGCTATATCAGGTTCTTTTGATTCTTAATGCTATCGAAATGTGTATCTGTTTCAGCGAATACTTTCCGGGGCATTTTGGTAAGAGAAATAATTGGTTAATTATAATTGATCAATTGTTGACAAAGTAAGAAAGAATTAGGGAGGTTAAGCGTACCTACTTTCTTATAATTGATAGATACGTAAGGGTTAAATCATCATTGCACCTATGATCGATGTTAAGTAATGCAAGTTATTCTGAGCCGATTACCTTATTCATATGTTTTTTAGATTCTTATTTATAATTAGTTTGCATTATTAATTCATATTAGTTAGTTTGCATTTTAAGTCATAAATAAATTCTTGAAAATTAAGTTTTGGTGGCTACATAAAAGGTTTTATATTAGTGGGTATTATTTATAGTGATTGCTCTGTTCCTCGTGAGATTGACTCTACTTACAATTGTACTAATTTCATAATTAGAGTTTGCAGATTATTTTGGTGAGTGTAACGACGTTCCCCAGGATGTTAGTATTGTACCATCACTATCACAGGAATGACCCTCTAGCACCGGTTTTTCCGGAAGGGTAGCACCGGTTTTTTGGGGTCTAAAAAACCGATGTCTAAATGGGGGGGGGTTGAAACTGTTTCGCCGGATTTTAAAAAACCGGTGCTAAATTTAGCACCGATTTTTGGAACCGGTGTTAATTTAGCACCAATTTTTTTATTAGCACCAGTTTTTAAAAAAACGGTGTTAATTTAACACAGGTTTTAAGTTGGCACCGGTTCTCAAAAACCGGTGCCCAAAATTTTCAAGGATTCAAAAAAATGCCCTTCCTCTGTGAGCAGCGCGCAGCTGATTTCAGAGAGAGGGGGAAAATGCCCTTCCTCTGTAAGTAGGTGCGCGCAGCTGCGTTAAGAGGACGGGAAAAAGACCCAAAATTAATAATTTGGTAGGGCATTTATTAAATAATAATATTAACTTCACAAAATTTGTAATATACAAAAAAAACAAAAAAATTGTTGATACAAAATTAATAATGTATAGGACTTTTTAGAGTGTTAGGGTTATAACAAACACCATTTTGAAGGATTTGGTTACAGTTAGCTCCATTCCCACAAGCATAATATATGGCATTCTGCATCAGTTCAGTAGAAACCCCATCTTTGCACAAACAATAAGCTGCATCTAACCAAGAACAAGAAATCTCATCAACATAAAAGTTTTCAATCTTTACAACAAAATCTCATCAATTCGGGAAAGTGGTAGCTCAAAACAGACAGAACCATCAACATAATCAGCTCAAAGAGTTGCAATCTTTACAATAAAACAATAAAACAAACATGAGAGTGAGTATATATGCTAGAGTGGAGTTGGCAAGCAAGAAAATAGAGAAGTAGGTTAAAGTGGTGAGATAGGAAAAGTAAAGAGACAGAAAAGTGTTGGTTGGTTGACAATTAAAAGATTTTTTTTCCCACCAAAATAAGTGAAAAAGTGATCATCAAAGCCACGCAATGTAGAACTAGTGTTCAGTTCAATTTATCAACAACCGAATCAATAAAGCCAAACTGATGAGAAGGGTTTAGAAGAGGCCTCTACTTCATGCATAAGTACAAGGCGTATAAATGCTGAACATTTCATCTTGTCGATGTCTTTCGATAGACGCAAAGCACTGTCAATCAGCACCAAAATCAATCTTTGGCTCCCCTTTGACTCTAAACCCCGTCAAGGAAGATAAATTAGGAATGGAGATTTGAAAACCAACAGTATAAAGATATCTCATTTCATCGAACTCACTCACCAACAAAACCACTATCGAAAATGGGCACATCAATACAATAACAGAGAGAATCATATATATTTTCTAAAGTCTATGACGTTGTGATGCGCACCTAAAAAAACACACGGAGTATATAAACACATATGTACACATTTTTACAATAATCAATTGCTGAATAGCGCCTAAACTATTGGAATTAAGCTTTCTTATATAGAAGTTAAAGAGCATACTGAGACCAGTGAGTCATTAGAGCTATGTACAGCAGCATAGATAAGGTTGTTAACTGCCTCTCATCTGTGTCATTCAGATGTGTCATACCTTCATTTATCTTTTTACTAAGCTTGTGTGCATCAAAAATCTCATTACCTGTGGATTACTGATGGAAAACATGCAATAACACCAATTGCACAACAAGCTGCTGATCTAACTGAAGGAACCTCGTCAGTTAGGGCCGCATCAACCTAATGCAATAGAAACTCAGGGACAAAGAAATCTCACAGAGTAGTCAACCATCAAAAGGAAAAACGAAAGGAAAAGCCAAGAGGATACATTCAAACATGATTGAACCACAAAAAGGTGTATCTAAATTAAGATTGCCACCAAAAGGTTGGGCGATCAGTTTATAACGTGGAGAGGCAAACCTAATACAAGTGAGGATATCGATCAGTTTACAACGTGGACAGGCAAACCTAATACACGCCATCAAAACTCAGGAAAAACTAGAAACATTTTGCAGGTTTCCCCATGCTATTATATTTTATTGGTATCCTTAAACCCCGAATACATTCCAAGAATTCAAATTGTAAGAGATAACTGAAATATTTACAATGTAGAAAGCAGTAGTCTTGCTGCTCTACTGACTTTCATAAACCCTAGGGAAAAAAGCAGTTTTAAGGCAAAATCAAGAACATACACATTTGATATTCATGATCTGATTCTGCATATAAACTCTCAAATTACAGTAACTCTAAAACCATGAAAGAACACCACTCAGCCCACAATTACAGTAACTCTGTCAACATACATTAGGGAAGCAGTTTCCATACTAGTTAAGTCACTATAATCAGCATCATCGTAGACAAGAACCAATAAGCATGGCACAAATATATGGCATGTCAGTTCAAAGATATACAGAACCACGTCTCCTTACATATATAGTTGATCAAATAGAAAAACTACAATGATATCAAGGCCTATCAGTTATGATCTATACAATATGCAACTATAGTAGGTACTTGAGCTCATTTTTATAAGTTAGGAAGACAAGAATAATCATAGAACAGAACATAAAACAAAACAACACCCTTCAAGAAGCTGAAAACATCTAACAGAATATCACATCCGTGCGCGCTACCCTTCCTCTCTATATACGACTTATCTTAGGCATCACACACTAAGTCTAACACCCTCAGAACGACCACAGAGATAATATATTAAGTCCCAAAAGGATAATACTAGACACAATTACCGAGCGGCGGCCTCGTTTCCGGTGAGTACAATTGCCAGGAGAAGAGGATCGGGTGTTTGCGATTGGACTCGAACGCGTGTCATCGGGCGATGATGGAGGCATTTTCTGTGGAGGAAAGATCTGAGGAGGCATTTTTGGTGGAGGAAAGAGCGGATGTGCGATGGTGGAGGGCGGTGGTGGGGGGCTGGTGGTGGAGTGTCAATAGCGGAGGGCCAATGACGGAGGGCCGATGGTGGACGGCGGCGTGAAGGTGGAAGGAGGGGTAATGGTGAGGGCTGAATGGGAGAGGGAAAGTCTGAGCAAAATAGAAGAGAAAGTACCATAAACTAATAAATACTTTGATAGTACCATAAACTAATAAATACATAATTTCAACATTTTGATAGTACCATAAATTTAAAAATAATTTTGTAAAATTATTATTAATTATAATTAATATATTAATTAATATATGAAGTATATATTCATATTTATATAAATAAATTTTAGTAAAATTATATTTTTTAATCGAAATATTAAAACTATTCTAACTAAGTAGGATAAGGATAATAGTGTTTTTCTTTATTAAGTGAATAATTATATTTTCTTTATCAATTTCTTGTGCCCGATCGATGATAAATTTCCGTTACGGATTTGAAAAATAAAATTGGGGTGTATATAGAAAAATCACGTTCAAGCATATTTCAATTTGAAGTTACGAGTAAATTTTTTACTTTTTGCACTTAGCTCCCTCCAAGAAATTTGGAATTGTTGAATCACAAAATTGACGACACAAAAATTCAATTTAATACTATATGATTGCGACTTTGTGATTTGGGCATGTTTGGGTTCAGGTATCATTCGATGTTTTGAAAAATATTAACCCGATCGGGTTTGGTTCAGGTTATTTCAATTTTGGGTACAATCCGGGTATAAATTTTTTTAGTTGGATCTGGTTGTTTTAGTTTCAAGTACAATTATATTATACATTTTTAAAATTGGATTTGGCCTGGGTTTGGTTTGAGTTTGTTTGGTTTTGGTACTTTTCGGGTACATCCTCTTTCCAGTCGAGTTTGGAGATCTTGCTAGAATTCATCAACTGTGCAATTTTCTTGCTTCATGTTGGCCATATAAGAATTTTGTTCCATCAGATAAGTAGGCGGAACATGATAATGGCGTAGCTCGACTTCAATCTCTCCCAGGTGGAGATAGGTTTCTTCCCGGGAAGTTTTCTCTTTTCTCTCAATTTTTCCATCATTCAACCGCATAGTGAGTGAAGGAATACTATGCCCCCTTAAATTTTTGTTTCTCCCGCTAGTTGTTGAGATCA
>JAULKL010000012.1:28565-40033 GCA_032355745.1 Rubia rechingeri
ACTTGTGGAGGATTGTAAAACAAGGAAAACAAAAAACAATTGTAGGGTTTACCACTCGCTATGCAATTTCTTACTATTAAATTTTTCTGTGGGTGGAGTTGGTGGTGGTGGTCAGGGCATGGGCAATGGTGGTTTTTTAATTCTAAGAAACCGCTCAAAATACCAAAAACACCCACAATGGTGGTTTCTAGAGCGGTTTCTTAATAAGAAACCGGTCCCTAATTTTTTTACTAAGAAACCGGTCTAGCAACCGGTGGTGTCGGTTTGTGTTTCAGAAGCGCATGTGCGCTGGGGCCACTGGAAGCGGCTCCTTTCTTTGTCCCCTCCTGGGACAAGTGTCAGCCAGTAATTAGCCCTAGTGTCCCACTACATGCCAACCTTTTTTTGGTCCAGCATGGGACACATGTCAGCCATGCATTAGCCCACGTGTCTCAGTAATTTCTGCTAATTTTTTGGTTCAATAGAGGGACACGTGGCACCCTCTGATTGGGCCACGTATCCCAATCTTTATTTTTTATTTTTTTTAAAAATCTGGAAAAAATTTATTCACAAAATATTGAATAATTTATGAAAAATGAAATGAAATTTTAAAAATTGAAATATATTGTTAAATTTCACATTCAACTTATTTTAAGTTGATAAATTTAATTTAATTATATCTTAATGGTAAAATTAATGAATAGGATTGATAAAATCAAGTGGGGTCTATGAATAGTAGAAAGTGGTTTCTTACATGTGGAGAAGAAAATGAGTGGTTTCTTAAAGTGAGGTTGAAGAGAGAATGAGAAAAATAATATATTTAATTGGTAAGAAACTGGTAGCGGTTTCTACCATTGCCCTTGGTCTTAGTGGACTATTGAGGTGGTAGCCGGGTCGGGGTTGTGGAGGGGGTGGGGGTGGGGCCGGGTGGAAGCGGAACGATGGCAACCTGACAACGGTCTGGCGGTGGTTTAAGGGCAAAATTGTCCTAACACTTATAAGTCTTATGCTAAAGGGCATTTTGGTCATTTATTTTGCGGTCAACGTGGTCAACGCCAGAAATGGTGTCCTAGAATTATGTTGGAACTTCATCAACTAGTTAGGGTTGTTTTTGTAGTTTCGATTATTTGAGCGTTATATTGACACTTACTCAAGTATATAGAGTTCTATTTGTATATTGTCAGAAATATTTATTTAATTATATAAATTAAATAAGAAAGAAAGTATAATTTATTCATATAAATAAATAATTTTTAAAAATTCTTGAATATAAAAACATTTTATTATTCATCACCAAATACACTACAAAAAAAATAGTCCATTAGCTACACAATTTTAGTTACACATATGAAAAGTGTAGGGAAATTAAATACATTCTCAAGTGTAGTAAAATTTATTACACTTCTTATATCATTCGCTACACCTTAACATGCGATAGTACCTCATTATATTTTAAAGTGTAGTAAATATTGTTATCTAATATTATTATTACACATAGACATGTGTTTAAAATTGAACTCTATATATTCAAGAAAATTTGAACCAGTTTCTTGATTACTTTCTCCAGTTCTGCATTGTGAGCCGATCATTTTCGAGCACTTTTTTTTTCATTTTCCACTACAACGTTCTAGTAGTGTCAAATAAAGAAAGGATAATGCATACCTTATGATATACTGGCACTCTCAAAAGTTATTTGTGAGACTTTGCTATGTCAAAACTATTTCCGTTTTCATCAAACAAGGATCTGGTAATAATAATGATATAATTTAATAAGTGATTAACTAACAATCCGTATACCGTATCTCTGGAATACAAAGAGAACGATATACCCAGTACATTCTATTGTAATTTAAATTTAAAATATAAAAATAATATACATGTCATTTTTTGTGAGATTTAACTAACTAGTAAAATATACTCGCTCCGTTCCACTTTAAATTGCTTATTTACTTTTTGATAGTCAAACTTTGCAAACTTTGATCCTAAATATAAATTAATATATAAACAGTAAATATATCATGTGAGATATTTTTAAATTTGTCTTAACATCTATTTTCCAAATATCAAATTTTTATGCGACATTATTATATGTAACTAGACATATTTACGGTCAAACATACTCATTGAAAACCGTGAAAAAGTAAATAAGCAATTTAAAGTGGGACGGAGGGAGTACATAAATTGTACTATTGGAGATACAGTGTGGTATGTATCCCCGGATATGATATAATTTACCATTAACTAATATTTATATAATTTATTTGATAGTGAATTCTTTTTTTGCTCATCATACTTTTACAACGTAAAAAGTCAGTTTATAATCACTAAATTTGCAAACACTACAATTTTACACAAAGTGTAATTTGAGACAGTATAAAATTTAGACATGGTCAATTATGAAATTATTATACATTTTGGTTGAGGTGAGTTTTTTTAAAATATACAAATAAATTTAGGGATTAATTGTCAAAAAGTTATTATACATATACATAGTATATAACAAAATTTTAGAATTTTTTTTGTTTCTTCTTCTCGATCATTCTGTAATCGTCGAGCGCCGATCATTCTGCAACCGCCAATTATTCTCTTCCCCGTCGCCGTTACAAAATTTGATCGATTTTATGAAATCTTGGAATGCAGACCGGCGTCGCGACGTCCGTGTTGTGGCAGTCGCTGATGTCGTCAGCGAATCTCCTCTCTCCGCGCCCTAATATCTTCGACGGATCTAGGCATGAGTGGCCACGGTGGAGCACCTTGCCATCCGTGTCTCCTCGAGAGCTAAGGCGTGGGTGTACATGGAGACGCAGGCGGCAGCAGAGCGATTTCGTACCGACTCTATTCACAAGCAAAAACTTCGCAGGAACCCATAATTAGTGCCGCTGAGAAGATTGGAGGCTAGGTTCTGGATGTGACTAAGATTATTTCACAGGCATTTTCTGCTCAGAAAGAGCTTCTAATCAAAGTCGAGCAATCTCAGGTCAATGATTTAATTGTTAGATTTGTTGTAATATTAGTTGTAATGTATGAATTTCGTGAGGTTTTTGATTCGGTTAGAGTTTTTGAAATTTCATGTTCTCCGCGTTTTGAACTTGGAAGAATTTACATTAGATTTTGATTCTAATCCGTACTCTGCTCGAATTCAACACGCAATTTCAAAGCTCTAATTTGTAGGTATATGTTCTTCCACGTTGTTTTCAATCAATCATTTATGTAATCTAATTTTTTTTTGAAATTGATTCAAATATATTGTATTTTATTCCGTTGATTTATGTATCGGTTCATGCTCCTTGTTTTAATATGTGTATGTATAGTATGTGATCGAAGATTGTTTGCACAAAGGAGCATCTCTGGTGCATGTTGCAATTGAACAGGGCTCCTGGAGCAAAATCGGTGGCCTTGGTGACGTTATGGGAGGCCTCCCACCTGCCATGGTTGTATGTCTCCTAATTACTTACTTTACTCTAAACCTGTTATGCCTATATGTTTATGGGTGATCTGATGTGGTATCCATGCCCGTGGCCACCGCGTCATGACTTTTGTAGCTCGCCATGACTAGTACAAAGACGCCTGGGACACTTGTGTGGTTGTCTAGGTTCAAGTTAGAGACACTACTGAGACCGTCCATTACTTCCACTACTACAAGCGTGGAGTTGATCGTGTTTTTGTAGATCACCTCCCCTTTCTTGAGAAGGTACATTTTTCATTTTATATAATTCAATTCCCTCTTCATTGCTTTCACTTAATTCATGTTATCATAAACATCACTCCTTATGTGATAATGAGAGAGCACATAAAATCAGACATGTCATGACCCTAATGCTTGTAATTTGGATGTTTTACCATTACAAGGTTTGGGGTAAAACTGGGTCGAAGATCTACGGTCCTAAGGCTGGAGATGATTACAAGGATAACCAGCTTAGGTTCAGCTTGTTTTTCCAAGTAATTATCCGCCCCACTCTCTCTATCTGACTAACTCTGCATCACTAGTTCTTATTGATTTTATAGTTTCCAGGCAGTTCTGCAGGCACCCCTAGTTTTGAGCTTAAACAGCAGCCAATACTTCTCAGGACCATATGGTACTGCTGCATCTTGTTCTTATTTCAAATCACTATATTTTACTTGGGATATAATGTTAATAGTTGATTATATGCAGGGGAGAATGTGACATTCATTTCCAATTACTGGCACTTCGCTCCTCTACCATGCTATCTCAAGTCCATTTACCAATCGAAAGGGATCTACACCAACTCCAAAGTAAGCACCTCCCTCAATGAATTTATGTGAACTAATTTCCAGCATGCATTTGAAACTCCGATTCTGGTGCCAAGTCGTGTTCTACATCTACAATATTGCTTATCAGGGCAGGTTTGCTTTTTCAGACTTCTCTCTTCTCAACCTGCCTAATAGCATCAGGAGCTCCTTTGATTTCATTGATGGGTATGATGTTTTTAAGCTCTCAACTGAGATATACAAATCTTGAATTTCCTAGTTTTTTATGCTCACGGTTTCATGTTGCTGGTGCAGCTACAATAAGCCAGTAAAGGGGCAGAAAATTAACTGGATGAAGGCTGGGATCTTGGAGTCAGATAAGGTGGTAACTGTAAGTCCATACTATGCTGAGGAACAATGTTCAATCACAAACTATAATATGTCGGGCCGCAGAGTGCCATGGCTGAGGACTGGAGTTTAGATTCTCTTCAAGGAATTGTTCCGCGCATTTTCCAGATGCTGTTCTCCAAGATTCAACAAGTAGGTTTACTTTGTGTATGCATGGATTGATCGGCTTGAAGTGCGGGATGACCGCCCTCTGGGAAAAATGGGGTGCTACCATCCTCTCCATTGATGACAATATCGTCACCCAGGTCAAAACCCCCGACAAGGAAGGCATCCTTGCCCTGCAGGTCCCATTTCACTCTCCCAAATGCTTTAACTATTTCCGTTTCTGTGGCTTTCATCTTTCTCTTGTAATTAAAGACCTCCTCATGTTTTCCAGACCAGTAAATTGCTTGCACTTTGTTTGTAACTCTTTTTTCTTTTTTCCTAATTAACTAAAAAATGCTACACAACACAACAACGTACTTGTTTTACCATTGTTAATTTGCACTATCCAGTGGGTTTGAATAGAGTTAGGTTAAAATTTTCACGTTACTTGTATACCTAATCCAAATGCCACTGTAAATGTGAATGTGATCATCAGGTGCAAACACAAGAAGGAGAAGCATCTAACCAAACCCGAGTTGGATCACTTCAGAGCTCAAGGTGTGCCCTTGAAGAGGAAGTTAAGGGAGTTCCCCGTCACTGAGGACGCTCTACTCCCCGTTGGTACTTCCATTGATGCTCGCCACTTTCTCCTTGGATGGTTCGTCGATGTCACTGGCATTTCAAGAGGTAAAGGTTTTCAGGTCAGCCCTCATCCCACTACTTTCCTTCATGCCTATTCCTGTTTTCTAGACTATCTTGGAGCTACTTTTATGTCTTGGCGTTCTCTATTTTTCTATCTTTATGAGTTTTTATATAACTTTGCATTAAGAATAGGAAAACTAGATTATGCCTTGTTTTTTAGAGATGGCTGGATGTGTGAAGGGATGGAGGATTTCAAATGTCCTAGAAGAGATGATTGTTTACAGGTTCATGAATATATTGATTACAATTTGACTTAGTACGAAATTACCTTCCAGGCCTTTAGAAATTGGAATTTTGTAGGTTAAAATGTAATTCTTAAATTTTTTAAAGTTAAAATGTAATTCTTAAAATTGTATGGGTTAAATGCAATTGTTATAACTCCATGGGTTATACTGCAATTATGGGAAATCTGTGACTTTAATTGTAATTATTGGAAATATGTGACTTTAATTGTAATTATCAAAATTCTATAGGTTGAATTGAAAATTTTATTTTTTTTAATTCTCTACATTATTTAGCGACACCTTTAAGTGTGAATGTTTTTTACTGCAGGTCCAGGCATAGTAAATGTTCTCTACACCTTCACATGTACAGAATTTTAGGTACACCTCCACATGTAGTGGTTTTAAATACATTTTGAAGTGTAGTAATCATTTTCTACGCCTTTACGAGTAGTGTTTTTAATTACACTTTGAGATGTAGTAATCATTTACTACGCCTTTAGTAGTAGTGTTTTGTAAATACACTTTAAGGTGTAGAAATCATTTGCTACGCCTTCAAGAGTAATGTTTTTTTTCGCTACACCCACTGCTACTACACTTTTTTGAAGTGTAGGGAAAAAAATTAACTACACTTGTTGATGTCATTATTGAGATCCAATAAATGTAGCAACTAGAGTGATTTGTTGTAGTGCAAGCACCTAAACCTATGGTGCCGTAAATAGAAAAACAAAGGAAGTACTATACATGAACTTCTTGCATTAATGGTCATGATATGAATAAGTTAAAAGAGCTAGCCACTGTTTTAATTCTATAATGCAATTGGTTTTTCCAAATATTTAATTCTATGAGCGATGACTAAAATTGTTTTTGAAAACAAACTTTTATACCCAGAACTATAGCACAATATGGTACGGTCTAAGAGGACAATTACAACTAGCAACTCTGCCTGGGCATCTAAGAATTTATGAAGTCTATGTGAATTTATGGAGTATTTTTAAATAAAAATAATTATCATTTTTCTTTTTATAATAAAAGTGAATTATTTTCAACCACTAATTAAACTTCTTACACTCTTTATTCAATTCTCTCTACATATTTTAACTTGTTAAAATATAACACATAATCTTATGATGATAAAGATAGTAGTAAAGCAGGGAATACGTGATAATTATTTTATCATTTACATCTAACAAGCCAACAACTAAACTCTAACATACCACGTTCAGCTTATTTGTTTCAGAATTAATAGGAGCAATAAATACTCCGTCCGACCCAATTTAAACTTTCTAATTACTTTTTGCACAAACTTTAAAACAATTATATATGACATCTTTTTAATTGGTGATCAGAGTGTGCCTACATAAATCAAATGAATGGAAGAGTTATGACCACATATTTATGGCTAAATGTAGAAAGTTTAGAATTAAGAAATTTATAGTGGAATGTCCCAAAAAGGAAATTAATAAGTTTAAAGTGAGACGGAGGGACTATGTCTGAAGACCGAAATTCGGCTTTTATTATTATATTACTATCATAAAAAAAACAAAACTCAGCTTTTATTTGGTGTACACTGTTTAGGTGAGCTATTGGAGTATCTCATAGCAAATTAAACAAATTCTCTAAAAATTCCTTCAATTAAATCTCAAACTCATTAAAGTGTTATTTTTCAGCTAAACATTTTTATTTAACTTCGAAACCATTTTTTTAAAAAAAAAGCTCACATGTCCTGAAACAAAAACATGTTGAGAAAGTAATTGTTGAATTTCAAAATATATTGGACTTCCATTTTAAAATTAACTGGTTTTAAGTGGAGGTGATTCAAAACCTTATCTATTAGTTATTATTCTTGTAAGAAATCAATGTGGGATATTTGTATATTTTTCAACACGCTTTCACGTGCCAATGTGGAAATACTTTACGACCCATACCGAGCCAAATTAAAGGGGATCCACATCGGCCCAATAACTCAATTTAAGCTCTGATATCATGTTAAATTTCAAAGTATCTTGTGATTCAATGTTAAATCAATTGGTTATAAGTGGAGGTGATCCACGACCTTGTCTATTACTCCCTCCGTCCCACTACTATTGGCCACATAACTTTTTTACGGTCTTCAATAATTATCTTTGATCGTCAATATCTCTATCTACATATACCAATTCTGCATAAAAAATTGATATTTAAAAAATAGATGTTAAGATGAATTTAACAATATCTCACAAGATATATTAACTTATATTAATTTATATAAATGGTTAAAGTTTACTTTGAATTTTAAAAAAAGTAAAGTGGCTAAAATTGGTGGGACAGAGGGAGTAGTTATTGGCTCTGTTTGAAAGAGCTTTTATGTTGCTGTGCTTATAAGCAAAATATTTTTTAGTGTTTGGTAAAGTGCAAAAAAATATCTTATTTTGAAAGCCAAAACTATTTTTGAGGGGAAAAGCAGAACCTGGTCTCCCCCTACTTTCAAAATAAGCCAACTTTACTTATAAGTACAACTCTACCAAACAGAGCTTTATAGCTTTCAACAGTAATTAAACTCAATAAAAAAAGAAAATTACACTGACCATATTTGGCAGGATTGAGAATCATGTCGTTGATGGGAGTGTAAATGTCGGCATAAACTAAATAGACGTTAGGGTGGCGGAGGCGGTCGGCATTCAGTAACGTTTGGAGCCCCTCATTGTATTGCCTTGCGGCTGAAGAAATGTGGTCAACGCAATGTCGGTGGTCAAAGGCGTTATTTGAGTTCAGGGTTATCACCACCGGCAAGCAACCACCTGGCGGCAGCCCCGCCACCATTATTGTCTCAGCTCCCTCCGCCACCAACCCCTGAAAAAGCAACCTATGTGTGTTAAATAATATACTCCCCCGTCCCAGCCCAAATTACAGCCTAATCATTGCACACCGTTGAAGAAATATGTTTAACTGTTAATATGTTTAGCTACGTACAATAATAGTAAATAAAAAGTTGATATTTAGAAACTACTTGTTAAGACGAATTAAACAATATCACATACGATAATATTATTTCTCATGTCTATTCAGATATGCGGTCAAAGTTTGATAGAAAATAGTGTCATAAAGTTAGTGGGTAATTTGGACTGGAACAGAGGGAGTACTAACTTAATCCAAGTAAAAGTGACAAGTTTTAATTTTTCAAAGTCAATCTTATTAATTTTTTACTTATTAATATCTTTATTTATATGTAAAAATAAATCTAAAAAATACTGTATGTGTTATGATGAATTCAACAACATATAATATAATAATAGCCTTCGTATATAATAATAGAATTTAATGTTTTATTTGGCGCAGTTTGACTTTCAAAAGTCAAAATATGTCATTTTTACTAGGACGGAGATAGTATTATGTACTCGACGAATTACACTACTATCCTATGACCAAACTAAAGTGCACACTTATTATTTAATGATCAATACCATTGAATTTTGTTTACATATTAAATAAATATATAAACAACAATATTATCATGTGTGATATTATTGGATTTGTTAAAACAAAAATTTTTAAACACTAACATTTTATGTATCGTTATTATATTTAGTTAAACATATTCACGGTTAAACATATACTCCCTCCGTCCCACTAATAACTTTTTATCTTCCTTTTTGGTCCGTCCAACTAATAACTTCATATTCTTAATCTTTCTATATTTAGCCATAAATATGTGGTCATAACTCTTTCTTTCATTGATTTGTGTGGGCCCACTGTCACCACTCATCAAAAAGATATCACATACAGTTGTTTTAAACTTTGTGTAAAAAACAATTCAAAACTTTAAAGTGGGATGGAGAGAGTATATTTTTAAAAATTATAAAAATATATCGTGTAAAAAATTTACCGTCAAAATTATTTGTACGGATAATCATTAGATTAGAATGATTGATGGATCCCGTAGCTGAGCTAACATTATTGTCAGAATTAATTACTACTGGATGTTTTTATTTTGATAAATACTGGATGTGGTTGAGAGATTTCTTTATGGACCGTATTGTTTAGTATGGTTATTGAATGCCTCAGTTGTCAGTTCTAGCTGTTGGAAATCAACCCAGATTGATTAACGTTTAAAGTTTAGAATCAACCCAATTAATTCCAGAGATAATAATGTGCTTATAGTTTTATTTATCTTTTATAATAATTTCGTAAAATATAAGTACTGAAATTTCAATTTGATCTCAACAATAAAAACTACTATATATGAACAACACATTATACATGGACCGGTTTTTTATAAAACTTAACTGCTTTTGATTTTATTTTAGTACTTGAGGTGAAAAGAGGATGCTATATACTCCCTCCGGTCTTCTATTAATGTCTCACTTTCCTTTTTGGAATGGTTTTTCTATTGGATCTTTCCTCTTTTAGTAAATCTTAAATTGTTTTCATCCACACAATTTACTTTTTATACTTTCAATAAAATATCTATCATTCATTTTATTTTTTGAAAAAATAAGTGCCCAAAAGTTGGAGCCATTAGAGGGAGTATAATATAAAGAGAAAGACTCATATGAGGCCGTCTCACCATAACTTATGGTGAGACAAAAAACAAAATGAAGTTTTAAAAATTACAAAAATTACTCCATGTTATCTCCTAATTTCAAACAATTGTATTTAAACCCTCCGTCTCACCATAATATTAGGCGAGACATTCTCACCTAAATCTTTGCATAATATAAAATACTGGTTTTAGAAAACGAACCTGAATGAACAGATGCACAACTTTTAACAAGAATTGCTGGTATTGTGAAACTGAGAGACTATACTGCCTGAGTGGTGTGCTGAAGTAATTCACAACATAATCGTTGGTCCCGCAGCTTATAAGAAAAAACGTTTTCTTCATTACCAATTTTGCTTTCTCCTTCCCAATTGCTTCTTCAATTCTTGCTTTATATTCTCTGAAATAGTTTAATTGATCCTCCATTGTTATTGCTCTCTGCAAGTAAAGTATGATTCTTTTAATAGAAAGAATCAACATAAATATGTGCATAGAAAGAGGAAAATATAAATTATAGGTTGGTAAAATATGTGCATCGTGGATAAATAATAATTTATTACAGATTAAATTAAAGGGTATATAGCAGATTTAGTAGAACGGGGCACGCCTGATTTACTATCCATAGCGAATATCATTTTCATATTCATACACATCTTACTCACATAGAAAATACCTCCATATTAAAGCAGAAACGAGGTGGATCTCCAACAAGATCGTCCCACTATTACTCCCTATGTTTCTCTATTATTGACACACTTTTCTTTTTGGGTTGTTTCTTTTATATTGACACACTTTCCATTTTTGGTAATATTCATTCAATTCCATCCACTCATTCTACTTTTCACATTTTACATTCAATTTCATCCACTCATTTCATCCACCTAAATCCAAACATATAAACCTATATTGTCTTCTATAGAAAAACAGAGAGTATAAATAACCACGTCTAACAGTTAATCTATCTAAATAAGATTTTGTGATAGATAAATTAATCTAAACTTAAAAAAATGAAAAAGAACAAATATAACTTGAACGTCCTCAATGCAAATACAAGTGTACTTAGTTTTACTTTTGACTTTTAATTTGATTCTTAATATATTTATTAAAGATACCTCCTTCATGCTAATTCAAACTGTACACTTATTATTTGACACTATTCTCTACAAAACTTTGGTCGCATATTTGAGTAGATATATAAATAATAATATTATCGTATGTGATATTATTGGATTCGTCATAACAAATAATTTTTCAAAAATAAAATTTTGTTTTCCTTATTATACGTAATTAAATATATTAATGATTAGACAAGTTTCTTGATGAGTGTGAAAAAATTTCTGTATAAT
>JAULKL010000012.1:404559-415649 GCA_032355745.1 Rubia rechingeri
GGCCAAACGGAACCCTGCGAGTCCCAACTCTCCAAAGGTGTAAATTCTCCATGGTAAAAATTCAAGTACTTCAACTCTGTAGAACAAGAACTGAGAGTAGATGAGAAATTGAAATTCCTTTTTAAAAATGAAGAAAATTGGGTTTCCTCCCAATTAGCGACTTTGTTTATAGTCTTTGGCTAGACTTTCATATGTCATTAATGATTATTTGTTGGGTTCAATGGAATTTCTTCCATTAATGCCACCTGAGATATATCATAGTACGGCATAAGACGATGACCATCGACGAGTAATGCCCTTTTTGTGTCCATGCTTACTATCTCCACTATCCTATCAGGCCAAACTGAGGCTACCTAGTACAGTCCAATCCACTTCGGCTTGAGTTTCCATGATTTTAATCCAAGATTTGAATAAAAAAGAAGAACTTTCTTCCCATATACAAATTTCTTAGACTTCATATGCCTGTGTCACACCTTTTTACGCTCTTTGTGCCGCATAACTTGATCAAACTCCTTCAATCTTAGATCTCCCAATTCTTGGATTTGGAACCTTGTTTCTTCCTCACACTTGAGCGACTCCATACTCACTAGAAGAGTATCATCATCTCCTTGATAAACATGCTTCAGACCGGGTGGTAATGCATCCAACTCCAAATTTGAGGCTTTCATATCCACCGGGACTAGTCTGGTGGATGGGTCCGGTTTGGCAAAACTGGACCCTATACAAAGTTCAGAATTTTTTCGAACATCCGATTCAGATTGAGTTGGGTTGGGCATTCTGTGGCCTATTTCATTGCTGGGCACCACATCCTGAGAGTACATTGAATGCAGAAATTGGAGGTTTTCCTTATCACTCAAGCCTTGAACATTTGTCTCATCTTGACTTGTAGGAAATTGAATTTCCATCTTATCATGCAAAACTTTAGTCTCAAGAGTATCTTTGACAAAAGGGTCTGTATAAACGATGACAGACACATTCAGAGCATCTATATGTTTCTTCATCAGTTTATCAATGTTGAGTGTGTACTTATCACCAAAAATAATTAAGAGAAATAGTTCCATCACCAACATTAATAATGGTGTTTGCTGTTTTCAAGAATGGACGACCCAACAACACCCCTTGTGTTCCCTTATCACTAGTATGATTCATTTTTACCTCATCAAAATATGCAGAGTAAATAAAGTTATTGACTCGCACAAGCACATTTTCCAACAACCCTTCAAGAAATACACAAGATTTATCTGCCAACTGAATTACCACTCTAGTGTCTACCATTTCAACTCCCTTTAAAATTTGATACACAGATAATGGCATAACATTAATGGAAGCTCCTAAATCACACATGGCAGCATCAATCTTCTTATCTCCAATGTAACATGGTAAGGAGAACATACCTGGGTCCTTGCACTTGAGTGAAAATTTCTTTTAGAATACTACAGACACTGATTCACCCATTATGATTTTACTCAAGTTCTTTGACTTCTCTGCAATAAAATCTTTCAATAACTTCCTCACTATGGGTAACTTTATGGCCTGCAAGAAAGGAAGGTTAATATCCATTTTTCCAAAAATTGATACAAGATCCAGAGGTTCTTCCTTTTTCTTCTCCAATCTATGAGGAAAGAGAGGTAAAATTTCGTGTAATCTCAACCTCTTACTTAACTCCACTGATGCCTGGGATTTACCTTCATTCTTGGGCTCAAGACACTCAGGATGTGTAGATTGCATGGTGGTTTCATTGATTTTTTCCTCCATCTCTTGATTCTGAATTTCTGCCGAATGGTTCGATTTAGGCAAACGGGACCCCCGTTTGTGAGCTTCTTCGCTTCTTTGTTCGCGGATTTCAATGTTAATGCACCAACTACCTTTCCACTTCTGAGTGTGACCTAATTTACCATCTCATGTGGATTTAACTGAACTTGAGAAGGTAACCCTAGTTGTTTCATCCTGAGTTTGTTCATGGAGCTAGATAAATGGGTGATTTGTCGTGTATGTTCATCTAAAGTTGCTTCGATCTTCCCAAACTTTTGGTGTTGAGTATGAACCATGTCCACCAGTATGTCCAGCTTATCATTCATAGATTTTCCTTGACCACCTTTAGGATGTTGAGGAAAAACTAGGCAGTTGACCTTTCGTCATTATATGGTTAGGGCAGCTATCCACTAACTTTCTGGACCTTAGCCAATGAGCACTCAATGGTTCATCATACTCTTGCTTGTTACTTGTGATCTCCTTATTCAAAGAATTTGTTCTTATGGCTGGAAAATATTATTCCAAAATAATTTCTTCAATTCAGACCACGTCGAAATGAAGTTGGGTGGCAGGCTTGAAAACCACTGATTGGCTGCTCTTGTCAAACTAAAGGGGAAGGCAACCAACTTGAATTGATCTTCCATCATGGTGGATGACCTCTTCCGCACCTTACAAATCTTCATAAATTCGCTCAGAAAATTGTAACGGTTTTCGGTACTTCTCCCGTGGAACTTCGGCAGTACATTCAGAAATACCAATTTGATCTCTATCGGATTCTCGGTCTCTGGAAACTGAATGGGAGTGGGGGATTTTCTTCACTATGACCAGTGAGTCCCCACATGTAGGGGTTGTTTGGGTTCTTCCCAAGATTCCAATTTTCTTCTGTTCTGTCCATTTCGGTATCAGTTTCCGAATCAGAGGTGGTTACTGAAACCGTAAGGGTTCCAGTTTGGGCAAACTGAAGGGTCACGACAGAAGCTGACTTCTGCGCCTTTGTTCTCTTTCAGTTCCACTTGTTTGTTTTTTCAACTTCCGGGTCAAATGTTAAATTCGGCCTTGATGATTTGCTCCTAAACCAAGCACTAATACCCAGATTAATAGGAATTTTTAATAGAAATTGACTTACCATTCTCCGGAAGCGGTGCCAATTTGGTGAACATCGTTTCACTCACCAAAATAATATGCAAACTCTATAGATGAGATTAGTACAGTAGAAAGCAGAGTCAATCTCATGAGGAGCGAAGCAAAAACTATAATAAAATACCTACTAGTATAAAACAATTTTGGTGTAACCACCACGCGTTAATTTTTAAGATTTCATTTGACCACTAATAATGCAAACTAACTATTATAAAATATAAAATAAAAATGTAAACTAACAAATATAAGAATCTACAAAATATACCAAGAATGTAATCAGCTTGTAATAACTCACATTAGTTGAACATCGATCATAGGTGCAATGATGAATTAAACCTTACGTATCTATCATTTATAGGATAGTATGTACGCTTAACCTCCCCAATTTTTTCTTACCTTGTCGACAATTGACCAATTATAATTAATCAATTATTTCTCTTACCAAGATGCCTCCGGAAATTATTCGCTAAACCAGATACACACCTCAATAGCATTAAGAATAAAAAGAACTTGATATAGCATTTACCAAAGTAAAAGCAAATAGTAATGCACACTTAATTGTTCCCCATCTTGCTATTACAGTCTTACATACTTAGCTGCTTTTCACTAGAACTCATTACTTACTAACCCTTTCCAACGATTACGTATTCATGGAAATAGATAGCAATATTCCAATAATATTCAAGTTGATCAGGGTTAAATGCATCAGAAATAAATTAAACCAAGAACAATCAAGAACACATAAAAATCAATTATAAAACAATTAGATATCACGATTTATAAACTAATACTTGTTATTCCATGTCGATTTATGAATTATCTACTCATAGTAATTAAACAAAACAAATAAACAATATAAAAATAAAACATAATTAACTAATCAAAATAAATCAGAAAGTAAGTACTCAAACCGTTGCCATTGACGCACAGAATTCAAACTCCAATTCAAAGGGATTAATTCAACCAAATAATTTCTATGCTCCCAGCAGAGAAACAACGAAACCAAAAGAGGAAAAAAAATCACAACCGAACGTATTCCATGAAACTAATGTCTTCTCCGTATCCTCAAACCTTCTGCGGCGTATGTATATATCTACACACGCCAGGTTACAAAACCTAAGCCCATTCTGATTATTCTTCCCAAAAAATAAAATATAATCTATTCTAACTGTATTTAACTAGTTTCTAAAATTAAGGAATTTCAATTGGAAACAAAATAATACAATCTCTATCAATATGGGAAGTGAATATCTTTATTTTCTTCAAATCCATATTTCTTCAATAATTCTCTTTTCACCACACAACTTCAACAATTCTGTTTTTGCCTCTCTTACTCATCTCTGGGAAAATGACTTATAAAATAAGAACATTTTCCATTGGAGCACATCGCCTCATTAAAAACCTTAACCTGAAAAATCTAGTGGGAAAAAATCGTTGGTTAAAGGAAAAAAAGTACAATGTATAACTCCGTATCAATTCTTCACAATCCATGAATTCCTGCACCAAAATCACCTAAAAGTGCAAATTATATCTCAATAAAATTACAATAATCCCACAAAATATGAACACAATATATAGCACATCAATATAATATTTTATGCCCCTATTATCTGATGTAACTTTCTTTAACAGAGTATATGAGCATCCAAGGACATTTTCGTGGCGTCAAACAAGCACAAGAGCAGCAAGGTGTACGACATAATCAGTTAAGCGTGTTTTCTAGGTCGACAATTATCCAGATTTAAGAGTCCAAAACCTATCATTCAAGAATATCGTACCAAACGCTGCACCATCAACGAATCACTGCCATCGAAATCGGAATCACCACGATCTCACCATCATCGACCACCTTCAGGTTGGGAAACTACAGCGGGGACCACCAACACGGTCCCATGACGCTGGGTAATCCCCTTCAAGAAATTGCTCTAATGTTCACAATTTTTTATGGGATGTGTTTTGAACTTGAACTTCTCAGTTATTGAGAGTGTGACTTACTACTATATCAAGCTCATTACACCTCCCCACAAGTATTGTGGTTCTCTTCTGACATAATATGGTGATGGTCTCTAGAGAATATTTTTATTGTAAATTTACACATTTATATTTGATAATTAGTTGTTGAAAATGTAGTTTATGTCCTGTTTAAATTTTGTATTTATAGTCGTGATTATATAAAAGTGATAGTTTCTTTTTAGACCTCTAACGATTATAAAATTATGAAAAATGTTGTTTCAATAACTTTAAAGTCAAATTATTATTATTTAAAATTAAAGAAACCTCGTTGGAAAAAATATAAATATTAAATTATCACATTAGTTACATCAACTATAAAATGACCTCGTATAATAGTTCATCGATAAAAAACAAGACTTTGTGATAAATAAATATTTAAAATTGGAAGATGATTTTTATTTTTTAAAGAATTATATATGTATGTTGTTTTATATTTCGCTATAACATGCTGGAAATTATGTTTATTTAATTTCATTTTAGTTAATATGTTATTTTATATTTTTTAATTCAATGTTAGTTAATACTTGTATTTTTACTTTTAAACATCTTTTTAATAATAAAAAATAAAAATCAATGAAAATTTAAATAAATTTGATTAATTTATAGTTTATAGTGATTAATAATGATGGTATAATATGCAAGAATCTGAAAAAGAAAAGATTTACTTTCGAATTTAAAATTTTGATGCCATTTTATATTTAAGAAAAAGAGATTTGATTTTATTATTTTATAAATTTAAATAATTTTATGAACACTAGGTCTTGTTTTGCACGACCAACCCTAAGACGGGGTAATTTTAAAAATATATGTAACTAATGACATATTTTAATGTTTGTATTTATTAAGAAAAATGTTTAAATTGTATCGCAATGTGTAAAAATAATTATAATTTGAACATACAAGTTATTATAGTGAGATTGTTCTTAATTGGTCTAATTGTTAGTCATTAGACTTTCTCTTACATAATATATGTGTGTGTGGGGAGGGTTCTATTAACACCCTTATTTGTACACCCATTTAAACACCAAGTCTCAACCATCCATCTAATATAATCTTTTATATATATATATAGAGACACACACAAAGTTTTGTTTTAGGCAGCCTAAACTTAGGAATGGTCCGTTACGCAATTAGTATAAATCTTAATTTTGGAATGGGGATTTTCTTTGAATATACTAATAAATCTAGAGTTGTTTTAGGCAGCCTAAACTTAGGAATGGTCCGTTACGCAATTAGTATAAATCTTAATTTTGGGATGGGGGTTTTCTTTGAATATACTAATAAATCTAGAGACCTATTGTGCTATTATTAAATAACTATATATACCCTGATTTTTTTTATATTTTTCATTTTCTTACTCCTCCGATCAATGAATCGATAAGCGCTCTGATCCCTTTTGTGCCACTGCTTCGCCGCCGCATTTATCCTTCTTCCACCAACGTTGCGGAAGAGCAAAGGCGACCGCTGGTGAATCTTCTTCTTCCACCGAGGACACCGCCGCTCAACCGTTTCTCCAATTACTGACAAATCTATACCGAGATTCAATCCAGATCCTCGGCTCTGCAACCGTCTCTCCTCTCAACGATCTTCGGTTTTCAACTTCTTCCGTCACTACGCAATGACAGAACATCAACATCGAATCCGCAGCGGAGCTAGGGCGACGAAGACGGCTTGTAGACAACGGGGCGACATAGAGGATAGGTGAAAGTGTTGCTGCCTCTTGTGTCAGGAGGGATCCACGCGCTTATTGAAGCAGATGAGTAGCGTGTGCAATCACGTGATGGCGGCGGACGGTGGCAAGTGTAGGAGACTGTGACGGAGACGATGTTCGACGGAGACGGACAAGGTATTGCTTACGAGAGGTGAGGTTTAATTTTATCCTTTTTTCCATATAGATAAACTGAGGTTTTATATTTTTTAACCGAGTATATTATCACTAAAGTTTCTCTGGTATAGTGGTTAGGACTTTGAATGTTGATGCTTTTGGTCTGGAGTTCGAAACTTCTTTCTAGAGGTTTTATTTTGAAGAATTTATGTTTCTGAGATACATGCGGAGGTTTAATATTATTTGAATAAATTCCTATTCAATAACAAGTTTGGTATAGTGGTTAGGACTTTGAATGATGATGCTTGAGGTCTGGAGTTTGAAACTTCTTGCTAGAGGTTTTATTTTGAAGAATTTATGTTCCTGAGATACATGCTGAGTTTTAATATTATTTGAATGAGTGCTTATTCCATAGAAAGTGTTTGGTGTGGTGGTTATTGCTCTAGGCTCGGTTAGAGACTTGAGTTCAAATCCCACTAGCTTTTTTTATGAAGAATTTTTATTTTTGAAGTATTGTAGCTTTTTTGTTGATGTTTGTAGTTTTTTTTTCCTTCTCTTGTGTTGATGTTTTTAATTGATATGAGTTGATATTTTGAAGTTGTTTTGGGTGATATGGATTGAAATTTTTAGTTTTTTTAAAATTATCTCATGTTGATGTTTTTCAATTTTTGGTTGAGGTTTTGGTAACAAGATTTGATGTTTGTAGTGTTTTTTATTATGTTGATATTTTTCATTTTCCGTATGAGATTTAGGTGTTAGGAGTTGATGTTTTATGATTTTTAGAGTTAATAATTTATACTTTTGAAGTATTGTAGTTTTTTTGTTGATGTTTTTAGTTTTTTTCCTCTCACTTCGATGTTTTTCATTTTTCGGGTGAGTTTTAGTTGATATGAATCGATGTTTTGTAGTTGTTTGGGGGTTACATGGATTGATATTTTTAGCTTTTTTTCCTCTCATTTTTATGTTTTTCATTTTCTGGTTGAGTTTTAAGTGATAGAAGCTGATGTTTGTAGTGTTTTTTTCTTACGTTAACGCTTTTCATTTTTCGGGTAAAGTTTAGGGGATAGGAATAAGTTTAGGGGATAGGAATTGATGTTTTTAGTTTTTGGGTCATGTAGGTTGATGTTTGTAGTTTTTAAAATTTTGATAATTTTATCTGTGTTGATGTTTTAATATTTTTAGTTGATGTTTTATTAATTGTAATCGGCGATTTTTCATTTTTTATTTAGTTTTATATTTTTTTGTTGACTGTTATTTGGTTTTTATATTTTTTTGCTGTAATTTTTTAGTCGATGTTTTATGATTTTTCGTTGATATTCTGCTATTTTTTGCTAATGTTTTATAATTTTCAGTTCGCTGATCATATTGATTTTTTGCATTTTAAAACATTTTTAAAAAATTAATTTTTTTTGCAGATCGCTGATGGCGTGAAAATGATGGAAAATTGGACAAAAAAACATCTAGAAAGTTATCAGTGATAGGTCCCTGTAAAATAATTAGAGATATGTCCCTATAAAATTATTAGAGATAGGTCTTTGGAGTTAGAATATTGTTGAAATAGTATAAATTCTCCTGCCTAAAGTTTAGGCTGTATCACATTATACCATCTCATATATATATATATGTATGTATACCCGCGTATTAAAACATAAACTAGATGACGTAATTTAATAATGCCTAAAAGTACCGTCCAATTTGTATTAAATTAATTAAATAATTAAATACTAAGTAAAGTGTAAGAGAGGAAGCAGTAAAAATTTATTTTTGGTATTCAGTCCTCTAAAAGACTAAAACGTAATCCTTTTGAGTTTTGAGGAGTGAAAGCCTGTTGCGGCTGCTGAGGGCCGATATTCAAATCCCATTCGTAAAAGTAAATAGCCCCCATTATATATCCATCTGCTGATCGTTAATCATAATTCATACTAGCTCATCTGATTCTTCCGTTTGGAGTTTGGTTCATCTCTAATTCTTTTGTTTGGAAGTTAATTTGATTTTTTATACAAATAAAATAAGGTGTACGTATGAATAATATGGCCGACTGGTCGGGCCTTTTGCCAGATCTATTGGTAGATATAGCCCTTCATCTGCCGTTAATGGAGGATTTCACAGCGTTTAGAGGTGTTTGTACCAATTGGCGAGTTGCGGGCGCCATTAAAACTGAGCTATTTAAGGGTATAAGCAAGGTTCCTCTTCTGATGCTTTCGGAGAAAGAAGAGAGTGACGAACGCGAATTCTATAGCTTTTTCAAGAGGAGGATTTTATTTACAATGCCAGTCCCGGAAGCCAAGGGTAAAAGATGCATACATGCAGGATTTGGATGGATTCTTGCCGTGTCATCATCACCACTCTCATCTGGTGAGATGAGCTTGTTCAATCCGTTTTCCTCATCTGCAAAAATTGTACTTCCAAACATTAAAAGATTCCGTGGATATGAGGAAGACTTTACTGATCCGGAGTGTTTCTTTGTAAAACGAGGAATGCTCTCAGCTAATCCATCAGTGACATCAGATTTCACAGTGTTTGTGGTTGTGAATTTTGCCTTGGGGTTATGGAGGAATGGAGACAAGAGTTGGACGAGGATGAGCCTGAATTTCGGCGGATGTGGGAGTATATGTTATTACCAGAGGAAGCTGTATGCTATCAATATTTATGGCGAAATCTTTGTTTGGGATCCTTATGGAATTGATCCAACCAAAGCTCTTATCATTCATTGGAAGGATCCCTCAGCTGTCTTCACTCTGCGGTATAGGATGCCGTATTTGGTGGAATCATCTGATGGTGAGTTACTAGTAATTTTGCGCAATCCCTATATGCTACATACGATAATGCAGCCTACTCAGTTTGAACTGATGAGAGTAGATCTTGTGAAGATGGAATGTGAAGAAATAAATGGTATAGGAAAAGAAGCAGTTTTTTTAGGTGATAATACTACAACTTCTGTTGCCGCCGATGATTTTCCAGGTGTAAAACCTAATTGTATCTATTTCACGGATGACTGTTGGCAACGTTACAACAGTGAATACGAAGAGAATCTCGATGAGAAGGGTGGGGGCAAGGACATGGGAATTTATAATGTGGAAGATGGGAGCATTGAAATATTTGACGTTGAATCCTTTAGCAGAGTATGTCCACCACTATGGATATTTCCATCATTTTGAAAACTGTAACATCAGTAGTGTTGTATTTTTAAACTTATAATCGGAGACTATTCTTTGGAACAAGGTACTAGAAAGAATAAGATTGACGTGTAGTTCCTCCTCGCTTTGGTTGAATTAGAACTCTTGTTTTGCGTTTGTTTTTTGAAATATCTTCTTTTTTGATCTTTTTATTTGATTGTATTATGGCGAAATCTTTGGGAAAGATTGTGTTTTTATAAACTTATGGAAAACGGGTTTAATTTGAATAATAAAAGGTAAAAAGTCTTAGTTGCAATATTAAAATTTTGTTATGCAACGTGAAGTAGTTATAAAGTTCATAACCCCATTCATGCAACCCGGAAATTTTATCTTTATTTCTTCTAATTTGCACTTTTAAATTTTGGTCGTTTCATGACTTATGAAAAGAGAGACGTACTCTTGTATTATTCTTCCTCAAAGAATGACTATTTATTAGGTTGCAATGGAACTTAATTAAAAACGGCAAGATGTAGGAATTCACATAAACTGATGCTTTCGTGGAACGTATCCCCTACATGACTTGTTTTATTTCCCCTCTAAAAATCGAGTAAAGTATAAATGTGTGATTTTATTGATGATACAAGAGAATTATATAGGCAGCATATACGAAATTACAAATAGAAAATGATTATATCCAAGGGTACAAGATATACAAGAATATGCATAAAATATCTACTACTAAACCTATATTGGGGTCCTTTAACAAGGATCAAATTCGTTTATATTTCTACTGGCTTTTCTTTGCTCAAGGATCAAAATCTGTTGACACGGCTATAGGAAAAATGATTCAAATATTTGTATTTTCTTCTCATCCTTTTGGGATGGGTGCATGATGTTGGGGAATTTAATCTCGAACACACACACATCATCAAGATTAAAATCCCTCTTGGTCCCACAATAACGATCAAATTACAATCAACAAACCAAACTAACAAAGAAAACAAATAACACACCGATTTTACGTGGAAACCCAAATTGGGAGAAAACCACGTGAATCAAACGATTCCAATCCACTAGAAAATATAAAGAGCCTTACAAAGCATGTTCTTATCACTCAACATACAATCCTTCACAATTCGCTCAAACTATCTCTAATCTACCAAACCATCAAACAAACTAACCAATCCCCTTCTTCACCATAGCTAAAGAGGAAGAACACTTAGACAAGTTTCCCCTCTCTAACT
>JAULKL010000012.1:527113-537624 GCA_032355745.1 Rubia rechingeri
AAAGAAGCTCTGAATGATTAACCATTACCTGATCGAAAATAGCAGTTGGAACAGCGAGAGTGGCGAGAGCATTGGGAGCATCAACAATTCCTGAAATTCGTCCTTCACAAGGGCAGCATGAGAGCAGAAGGTAAACCTAGGATTGCAAACTCATGTTAGCAGTTTTTATACGGTAAAACTAGGACATTGCTGTTATAGAAAAGGATCTAACCTGTTCCTTAGTGTACCCAAATTTGGAGATGTAGTCTATTGCATTGAGCACGGCGCGCTTATAAGCAACGCTGGCATCGAGGAAATCTTGTCTCCCGCTCTCATCCACGCTGATGCCCTCGAACACCAGCCACTCGGAAAATCTTGGCTCAACGGGACCTATCTCGAAGATCGGGTTGACATGCAGAGGAGTTGGACCCATGGGAGTGAGGTATTCTCTCATCCCATCTCTGATGATTTCACATCTGATACACATCAAAATAAACTAGTTATGTTGTATCTTTACATGCACAAACGTTGTCTGATAAGTGAACTGATGAGATGAGAGATTTACTTGAGTTCCAGAAATCCACTCATCTCAATTGCTCCACAGAATGCTACCTCTCCATCACCTTGAGAAAAATGCATGTCTCCAGTACTGAGGTTTGCCCCTTCCACAAAAACTGGAAGGTAGATTTTCGAACCTCGGCTGAGGTTCTTGATGTCACAGTTTCCACCATTTTCCCTCCCTGGAATAGTCCTCGCCGCTTGTTAGAGTCCCACATCGGTGGTTGACAGAGTTATTACTCAATATATAAGATCATGGTCACCCCTACATAGTACCAATTGATTTTATGATAAGAGTCCATGATTCTAATATGGTATCAGAGCCCAAGGTTGACCTGTTACCCCTTTCTATCCAAGGTTGGCCCGTTAATATGGTATCAGAGCCAGGGTTGGCACATACTAAATAAAAGAATAATAAAAAAGAAGCAAAGCACCATGCCCGGTGAAGAAAGCAACTCAAACTTGAAGATCAGAAATTTAACAGAAGATTTAGCAAAAACCTATCAAAGCATAATTATGTTCCCAAAAAAAAGTCAGAAAACTAGAACTAAACATTTACCAAAGTTGATTGTGTCCTGACATGACATAAAAGGAACATATAAGATGCAAATAGAGTTCCCATTTCAGAGTATTATGATAAAATTTACCAGTTCGGTAAATAGTTGAAACTAAATTTACTCACAGGAAACCTGTAACAAAACAAAGGAATCTAAGCAGGGAAAGTGCGTGTGGAGAAATTTCTCTTCTTCAAAGACACAGAATGCCATAAATCTGGAAAACTCCTTTGCATTTTCAAACTTTTCCCATTTATGGGCGTATCGGAATATTTTAAAGATGGCAACTACTTTTATGTAACCAACGGAATAGTAACCAAAAATGTCAGAAACAACTAATGCTGGTAAAGAAGGGAAACACTATGAGGCAAGCTATATAACTTAATTATGCAGTCGGATGGATACGCTTTTCTGTGTTCTCGCTTCATCGTCCGTATATGATTATATTAACCTAAAATGCATGTAAAAAAACAAATAAAGAAATAGGGCATGCCAACTTCCCCAAACAGTCTCACAAATAACCACATTCTCAGAAATTTAATGCTAAATACTGTGGAGCTTTTCGCAAAATTACACTACTAAGACACACTCAGGCGGAGACTAAAGAACATCTATGAAAGCAATGGTTAGAGTTTGTTAGGTGGAGAATAAATCCTTATTACATAAAGACTAATCCCAGCAATTTACAGTTTTCCTAAGTCCAATACTTCACAGAATCAAGCAGCTAGGGCACTTCGCATCAGAAACAATGTAAGGAATCGCAAAAACATTTACAGATCAATGAAAGCGAAAAAGTTCCCTTTTAAGTCTTACTCTAGAACTGTTAATCATTTATTTTCTTCTGTTGTTTTACAAAGTCAAGCAGAATGAAAACATCATCATATTATAGGAGTATAATTGTGAAACAAGAAACTAGGCAGTGAAGGTAAGTTAGGTAACTTATGAGCTTCAAATATCATTTACTTTTGAGCTTCAAAATACCATTTAACTCTAACCTGCAAAATAATCACTAATCACATTCTGGAAAATATAACTTGTATGGTAGGTTATGTTATTATGATAACTTAAGAGCAAGTAAGATAAGTTTGGGAGTAGAGTTTAAAACTGATGCGATGGTTCTGCATTCATGACGAACAGGTATGACAAACTGAGAAGTGAAATCTAGCACGATCTAGGCATAAATAGTGAATTAAATGGTACAACCTCATACAAACGAAAACAACAAGCGCAGATGGAAAGCACCATACACCCGTTCAATGTGCCAACCAGCTGTTATATACCTCTTACTTTTACTTCTACTAATATGAAAAATTAGCTCATTGTACTTCTGAATAGATCACATTAATACTTATATGTATGTGCACGAAAATTAGACGGTTCATACATAGAACTAAATAGACGATTTTCATATGCAACAAAAATGACACTCACACTACATGACACATGGCATAGATGTTCTAAACAAGTACCAGCAAAAGGGATGGCAAACCTTTGCTTCAAATGCTTAAGTATTGCTTCCTGTGAAAAGCCATTAAAAATTAGAAAAGAGATAAACATTAAGCATTGATTAGAGAGAACATTCATGGGAATAAACACTCTATTTGATATACCATAAGACACGGAAAAAAACATAAACCAGACACATGCAGTGCTTACACCCTCATTCTACCAATTTTATGCACATAATAATCCCCTTAAGACAACACTGAGACCAGAAAACCACAAATTACTACTTCAGCACTATGTTGCGCAATTGGGGCAAAAGATCTTAGAGGCTTTTCAACACCATACATTCGTACTTTTAGCCTGCCAAGTTTCATTCTCTCGGGCTTTTTTTGAGCTCTCAGACTTAGTTGGCCAATTCTACCATAAGGGATAAAAATGTTCATTCTTGAAGATGAGAGGGTTAAGTGTAAAGAACAACTTTGGGTGGTGGAAATTATAGAACTGCAAGAATCAGGTTGGCGGGGGACCTTTTACCGCAACAAGAAGAAAACTGATATTGACATAAAGAAGAAGAATATGGAGGATGAATAGCAAATGCGATGTTCTTACATCTGAGCTTCTTAAAGCATTGGCATAGAAAATCAGTACTATCTAGTTACTAAACCCAGCTCGAATATTGATGTCAAAAGAACAAAAAGGAAAACACAAAGAGCTTCAAGAGAAGAATAATAAGCATCTCTGATACCAACTGATACCTCTTTTCCGTCGGACTTTCACATATCAAATTGCCAATGTCCTAAATTCTAATGCTTACATCAATGTCCTGAAATTACAAAAAGAAGGAAAAAATCATATCACCAAAAACAATGAGAGGAACCAACAAGTCTTAAAAAAACAGAGCAAAAACAGAGACTATTCAAAAGAAGCATGAAGCAGAGATCTTAAATTTTAAACAACTCTAAGATTAACCTAATAATCCTTTTGAAGGTCCAGACAGTGCAAATTCTTACCATACCAACACGTACACTTCACTTGGTTAACAACAAACAAGCCCGATTGGACATTCACAACAAGAATGCAATTTCATCTCAAATAAACAGATGGACTAAACAATGCACACAGCAAAAGAAGCATATATATAATCAAACTATAAACTTTTCAGTTTATGCAACAATAAAAAAACAGGTCAATTCAGAAGTATAAACTAAGTTCTCTCCACTGCAATGAATTGAAATTGATCAAATCCAAGTGCACCTTTTCCAACCAGAGAGAAGGACTACACAATATAAGGGGCTGCAGGCATGAGAACCCAGATTGTTTTTTTAAAAAATGTACACTTAGCATTCCAATGTTAAAATTACAGGCAAGCCCAATTCAAAAGCCCAAAAATATATAGCAAGCAACAACAAAGAATTCAGCACAGGAAAACAAAAACCAGGCGCAACACAGAGATTTCAACCCAACAAAAAAAAGAGCTGAAACTGTATTTGTTCTCCAGCTAGATTGGACGAAAGTTATACCAACAAATTCATAAGCGATGCTCAAACAGAGGTTCTTCATCCTAATTACTAAATACGGCTGTGAAGAAATTGAAAACCAACAAAGGTATGGCAAAATTTGAGATGTGACCGGTCGGAGAAACAGCGGGAGTGATCCGACGGGAGAGAAAAGGGGCGGAGAAAAGGATAGAAACTCCGGGAACACGGGCTTTCCGGTCGGAGAGCCTGGGCCGGAGAAACGAAGATAAACGGAGGAAAGAGGGGTGGGAGATCGGGGAAAGGAGAGAAACTGCGGAGCAAGGATTCGGCGGACGGAGGAGTGGAGCTAATATGTTCAGATCTGGAGGGGTGAAATTAATTTCGTACGAGAGAGAAAGGGAAGAGAGAAATGTGACCAGATAGTTACATTCATTAAACTACAAGGACCAAATAACAAAACTATAATAAGGGGTAACTTGGACATTTTTCCTTCAAATGGGGCTGCATGGAGAAAAATTGGGATTGCAAGGAGCAGCAAACGGTCCCATAACTTGTGGCTTAAAACAAAAATAACAATTAACCGAATAATAATACTTTCTCCATTCTGCATGTTTATTATTTTACAATGAATATTAATAAATCTTGACATTCGTATAATCAAATGCAAAGAGAGTAAATTTAGAAGTTAGTTTTTTTTATATAAAAAAATAACTTCTAAATATGGCTGCGATAAAGAATTTCCTACTTGGAGAATTATAAATGTGGACAGACGAATGTATATGTGTTAACGTATTAATGACTCTTTTCTAACAAGACTTGTAACTTAGTTTCGGTATAGTAAGACTTATTGTGAGTAAAACATCTTCTTTTTTCTTTTTTAAACTTTGGTTAGATTTGGGAGACCAATAAATACCCCCATCCTAAATGGGCAAAATCCTGAAAAAAATTGTCTTTCCGTACCCATATGGAAAAATGAGATTGAATTAGAATTATAGAAAGATAAAAAAATTTAGTTGCACTATTAAAAATTTATTATGCAACGTGCAGTAGTTATAAGTTTATAACCTGATTAATGTAACATGAAAATTTTATATTAATTTCTTCCAATTTGGTATTTCCATAATTTATGGAAAGATCGTCTTTTAAAAGACGGACTCCCCTAAGTGATGGTTCTAGTTTTTTCTTATTTTAGAAAAAAAACAAAGGCACCATTAATTTTAATAAAATAATGAACTCATGGAAATTAAACAAATCAACAGTAGTTATAGTATATTGAAAAACACAAAAGAAAATAAACGAGGAAATTTGTAGAATGATTTGAACATATTTGTAGTAGTTATAGATAAACTATAAGATTCGTAGAAAACAGTTAACCACTAAAAATATAAAAAAATTAAATGTCCCTCTTTTCAATTGAATTGACCTAACTAAAAATTAATTAAATAATTATAAGGGATACTACATTTATAATTCTGACTTTAGCATGAAAGTGACAATATAATCTTGTCATCTCAGAATGTGTCAATCTAACTCTAACTAATTATTATATGTGTCAATCTAATATGTCTAAAAAGTATTTTAAAAAAATATGTGTCAATCTAACCCTAATCTTTGGAAAAAAATTGCCGATATAGCTAAACTCTCTAATTTCGACATTGACTCATGACATTCCAGCAATGACAAAAGGTGAAATGATAGAAATACCCTTGACTAACAAGCTGAAAATTTAATACCCTTAGCAGCTTATTGATTTTCTTTTTCTTCACCGCCACTGCTCCATCGGAAACCGCCACCGCTCAACCTAAAACTTCTGCCGCATCGGCCTGGCAGCTCAGCCCCTGCCGCTCCGCCCAAAATCACCACTGTCGATCCGCTAGAAACACCACCATGCCGCCAGAAAACACCGCAGCTCAGCCTTCCCCTACCTACACCATCGGAACCTTAAACGACAAACTCGCCAACCTCCCTCACCTCAGCTCTCGCAGCCGCGAAAACTAATGGTGGAACCTAGCTATCGCACATCCCTCACAGCCACCCTCCCCCCCATCGCCCACCACTATTCCCTTAGCTCTTGCCATGGCGGAACCTCAGCCATCTCTCATCTCTCACCGACACCCCTGCACACCTAACATCGCCCACCACTATTTCCCCAGCTCTCGCCGCCGGGGAACCCTTACCATCGCACATCCCTTACCACCACCCCCAGCTTCACTGCCACCGCTGCACCCCCTCTATCGCCCACCACTATTTCCTCAGCTCTTGTCATCGCGGAAATGAACGTCGGAACCCTAGCCATCACACATCTCTCACAGTCACCCCTCAGCCTCACCACCCACTAGCTTCGGCAACCACGCCGCCCCGCCACTCGTTCAGCTCACCACTAGAAACCCTAAACCACAGGGAACGGAGGAAGAAAAATGAAACGGAGGAAAGAAAGGGGGAAGCGGAGGAAAGAAACATGGAAGCGGAGGAGAAAGGTGGAAGCGGAGGAAAGAAAGGGGAAAGCGGAGGAAAGAGGAAGCAGAGGAGAAAGGGGAAAGTGAAGGAAAGAAAGGAGGAAGAAAGAAAGGAGGGAAGATTCGTCTTTTCACATTTTTATTTTTCATTTTTTATTGACAAGGGTAAAAATGGTCTTTTGATCCAAATTCGGCCATCAAGTGGTTGACTCTAAAGTCAGGGGAGTCAAGGGTTATTTTGGCACTTTCTGAAATTACAGGGTTATATATTGGCACTTTCAGCATAAAGTTAGTGTCATTTTAGCACGTAACTCTAATTATAATTATAAAAGAGAAGGTCTCTTGTTCGACTGACTAAACAATAAGACCAATTATGAAAGACTTTGTTTCAATAACTTTTAGGGATAATTATTTATACATTGCGATGCATTTTACAAGTTTTACAATGTTTTAGGAATCTCGTAGTAATAAATAAAAAAACAAACATCGAATCACCTCATTAGTTACATTAAATATAAAATGATTCATCTAACGATTAGTCAATCTAAAATGAGATTTTGTGACAGTCAAAATAATTTAAATTAAATTAAACTGGAGTAAACCATAAAAAAACCAAACAGTTGATAAAAATTAATAACGTCATCTAAATTTGGCTGTTGTTCGATTAGATTGTGTTTGTAGCAAGAATCTTAAGTTTTTAATGGTGGAATTGTTTTATGTGGTCTTATTTCATTGCAATTTGAATCCTTTGTGCAAGTTTGAGTTTCAGGTGAATTGACGTTATACTAGTACAGAATGTGCTAAAACGAAAAGATGCATTGGATGTTGTTGCAAGTTATATATTGCAGTAGCAAGAGATACTCAGTAGCATTAGCTATTCTTTCTCAAAAAATTATTCTGAATGAAAACAGAAGGAAACAGTCATTTTCCTTGTCTTCTTCTCCCTCCATCCAAATGGAACTTGAAGTGACATTCATGCATTTATGGGTGCAACCATTTCTCTACAAATTCTGCTCCTTTTTTCGTAAGCCCCGCTGTAATAGGTGGGTTGATATAATTTCAAGACAAAAAGAAGTTTGGACGTACATATTTGTAGATACATATATACAATTTACTTCGGGTAGTCTTTATACATAAAACTACGCGTCTAAGGATTGGTCGATCTAAAATGAATTTTTGTGATAGAAAATATTTGATTAAAAAATTTAATTTCACTAAAATTAAAAACTGGAGTAAAAAAATCAAACACTTGATAAAAATCAATAAAGTTTTCTAAATTTGGATGTTGTGCGATTAGATTGAGTTTCTAGCAAGAACTGTGAGTTTTTAATGGTGGAAACTTTTATTGATTGTACAATCAGTATTTTCATATATTAATAATGTCAGTTTTTGTAAATACAATGTAATTGCTATTGACGAACGATTGTTGGGTCATCCAATATTAAATAATAAAATATTGTTCGACAAATGATGTCCAATCGATTCATATGCGAATTCACACAAATTCACAGCCATTAGATAATATTGTTGTTAATATATTTATTCAAATACCCTATCGATCATTGAATAGATCACCCCATTACGATAATATTATTGTTAATATATCTATTCAAATATGTGGTCAAAATTTGACGGTGTTGACTATCAAATAGTAAGTGTGTAACTTATGCTGGAACAGGGTAAATATGTAATTTAATAAATGAAATGTATAAGATAAAAAAATACAGTGGACTGAGCATAAGCTTATAGACAGACCGCCTGCTAGGAGACCCACTCCTAACACTAGTGGAGGAAGGCGGTTCCTGAGGAACCGCCTTTAACTAGGATCCAAATCAAGTTCCAAGTTTGGAACTCTCTCTTAGCTCACGCATTTCATTTTAAATGAATTTTTAAATCAATCAAAGGCGGTTCCGGCTTTGATGAAAATAGATTAAAGGAGGTTCTATTGTAGAACTGCCTTTAATGAGCTGTCTTTTTTGGCCCAATATATAAACAACCCTTAGTGTAATTTTTTACGAAACCCTCCTTAGCCCGGCCTTCTCCAGTTTCATTTCATGCAGCTCTCCTTCCCCATTTTCATTTCCGATACGCGCAGAGCCTTTCCTTGTCCATTTTCCTCCGATCGGCCTATCCCTTTATCATCCTTCCGCCACTGGAGATCTCTCTGTGCCATCGCGTCACCACCATAAAGCTCTTTGTCATCGCGTCTCTAGCACCACCACCCCACCGCTAACTCCAGCCCACCTCCTTCATCGGTTGCCTTCCGCCATCGAAGCCCTCCTCCGACGCCACTGCTGACTCAAACCTGCCTCCTCCTCCGTTTGCCTTCCGCTGTCGAAGCCCTCTTCCACCACCGCCCCCCTTCCGCCGAAAAAAGTCCTTCTCCTCCACTGTTGAAACCCTCCATCGCGTTGAATCCTTCCGCCGCTAAAGCTCTCCTCCGCCGCCATTTTTGATGTTGTCTTTTTGATATTTAGCAAGCACAATTTTGATGTTGTTATTGGTTGTTTTAGTGCTTGCAGATAGTTATGTTTGTTGTCTGTTGTTGCTCCTCCGCCGGAGAAATCCAAGAATTGCCAGAAATCTCAGGTTTCTGGCAGCCTTTTTTTATAAGGTCAGAAAAAAGTTCCGATTTCCGAACCTATTTTGGACCTAATAGAAGGCGGTTTTCGCAACCTCCTTTGATCGAAATCGATCAAAGGCACCATCAGCCTTTAATAGGCCTTCTTCCACTAGTGTAAATAAACATGGGAGCAGATCGGACTTGAATTTTCGTTTCAATATTGGGAGAGTAGCAAAGCACCCAGGTCAATTTTTGTTCCATAAAGAGTATTAGAACATTATACTTTAACTTACCTTTAAAGTGATTGTTCTCCTAGTACCTAATGTATTTAATGGAAACACCAGAATAGATTTCTATTTCAAAAATACTTGTTATTTCTCAATTTAGTTGAATATATTCAGAGTAGGAAAAGAATATCTTCACATTCACATACATAAGGGGGGCAAGATAGACCCACAACCTGCGGGTTAAGCGAGTTGTTTATTTTTAAACACGGGTGGGTATGAGTACAATGGGTAATGAGTTAAATGGATAATGGGTAAAATGAGGAAAAATATGGGTTAGCTGGGTTGGGTTTGTGGTTGACCGAGGGTTTACACATGGGTAGAAATCCGCCTATTAACTCATATGGTTTTGTATATAAACTCATATGGGTCAATATATGGTTTGAAACTCGTGGGTTTACCCATATGAGTTTGTATATAAACTCATATGAGTCAATATATGGGTTGAAATCCGCGGGTTTTACTCATATGGATTGGTATATAAACTCATATGGGGATCATTTATGGGTATAAATCCGTGGTTTTGCCCATTTTTAACCTATGAATTGAATGATTTTTAACCCGCGGATTGAAAGGATTTCAACCCGGCCCGTTTTGACAAACTCATTTTTGACCCGTCATAAAATGGGCCAAAATGGGTCATATCCATATTTTTTTAATTACCCATATTACTCAACACATATTCGACCAATCCGTTCACTTACCACCCATGTACAGTGTGCTTTCTTTTTTAGGGGTGGAATAATTAAACCCGCATGCAAATAGGGTAGAAATTAAACCCGGAATCAAATGGGGAGCGAATGCGTCCTTTTCCCTTTATTTTTTAAAATATTCTGAAATCCAATTGATTTTTTTAAAAATAAAATATTCTGCTTCCGTACGTAAAACACTGACCCGAATCCAAAAATTTATCGTTGTTCGCTGTGTAGCACCCTTCTTCTCCGGAAATCTAAAGGTGGCAGTACTTCTATCCCAAATTTGATTTAGCTATATAAAATAAGTGGATAAAATATATTTTTAAAAGGAGTCCGTCTCTTGAAAGACGGTCTTTCCATAAGTTACGAAAAGACCAATGTTTAAACTGCAAATTTGAAGAAATCAAAATAAAAATTTTGGGTTGTATTAATCGGGTCATAAACTTATCACTCCTACATGTTGCATAATAAATTTTTAATATTGCAACTAAAACCTTT
>JAULKL010000012.1:1251221-1277695 GCA_032355745.1 Rubia rechingeri
GAAGGATCTGCGGCGGAATTTTGAAGAGAATTGAGATCGCTCAAGAGTTCCTTCAGTTCAGTCTCCATTAATCAGTTTGCAAAGCTTGTGGAATCTTGGAAAAATGCAGAGAAGCAAGGAATGAAGTGAATGTGGAAACAAGAATCGAAAGATGGAGCCGAGGTTTGTGAGTTCTCAAAGAAAAAGAAAGACAGGTGAAGCTGTGGGCTGCCCCCACTAAATTATGTTACAATTACTTCAATTAATGTTTGTTTGTTTTCCTGACTTTGTAATGAAAAATACTACTAATTGACTTTCATTGTCATTAATTTGAAAATAAGTAAACAAAATCTTATTTTATACCGTCTAACCATTGATATAAATGAAATTATATGTTAAAACAAAATAGTTGTCCGAGATGGGGACCCTCCATCACCTTATTTGTTTACCACATATGAGGAAATTAGGTAACACCTGCGCGATACACAATTTAATATTATAATATTTATTAATATTTTATTTGAAATAAATATAAAAGTATAATATTATTCATTAATAAATAATCAAATGTAATAAATTTACATAAAAATAATATACGCGTATTTCCAGTTAGCGAGGCAGGAAAAAAATGAGCAGTCCAGTTAGTGAAGGAAAGCAGAGTTGATGAAAAGCAAATTGGGGATCTGAATGAAGAAAAGGAGGAAATCGAGAGAAAGGGGAAACAAGTAGAGGTGGCGATAGAATTGCATAGTAAGGTTGAAAAGGAGCTATTTATTCAAACACCGATTCAAAGCCCGATTGAACAGGGAAAAACAACGGGGGGGAAACTCTCATGGAGTGACGAGGTGGAGGAGGAAGAAGCACAAAAATGGACCTCACTATTTGATTCACAGCAGGATGTCAAGAGATACAACACAGTTAACATAGATGGGCTGGAATTGGGAGAAATCTTTGAAGAAGATGTTGAAGAAGGGGAGAAACAATGGGAAAATTGTATAGTCTGCAAAACGCTTAGATGCAACTCACCTTTCAAGGTAATTGAAGGTTATTTCTATAGAATTTGGGGGGAAAGGTGTGTAAGATTTGGCAACTGCTGAAAAACATTTTTATGGTAAATATGTCCTCTAAAATAATGTGTGATGAAATTGTAGAAAAAGGGATGATCATGGTTGATGGTAAACCTGTGATAATTAAACTGTGAGATAGAAATTTGGATATGAATGAGCCTGATGTTATTCCTGTCTGGACCAAACTCCCTGACTTGCCTCTAGTATACTGGAAACCAAAAACAATTAGTAAAATTGTTAGCCCTATTGGTTGTTCAATATGCTTAGATAGGGCAACAGCTGAGAAAGAAAGATTGGCTTATGCCAGGCTGCAGATAGAAGTAAAAAAGGTGATAAGGTGCCTGATAAAATACAGTTTATAAATGAGAATAAAGTTATAGTTCAACGGAAAGTAGAATTTGAATGGATGCATGTTACGTGTTCTTGCTGTTATATGTATGGACATCAGTTGGAGGATTGCAGGAAAAAGGAGGATAAGTGGAAACTGGAGGAAAGAAAAGCAGTAAAACGAATATTTGTGCCATTGAAAAAGAAACAAAGTGAGAAATATGATCCAAGAACTGAAAAGAAAACTGAGGACAGAGATAAAAGGAGTATTGATAATGAGCTCATAAGTGATCCAGGACAGCACTCTAAACTGGCAAGGATCAGTAATGGGATAAGGGGAAAGAAGAAAGGAGTTCCACCAGATATATGAATCTAGCCACATGGAATATAAGATGTTTGAATAAAAAGCAAAACATAATGAAGTTAGAAGGTTTAGCCTGAAAAACCGAATTGGTTTACTGGGAATATTAGAAACAAAAATAAAAAAAGAATGTGAAACTGAAACGTGGAGGAGAATAGGACTTGGATGGCAGCTGTATACAAACAGTTCAGATGAGAATAGGGGGAAGAATTTGGGTAACCTGGAGGACAGATCATTTCAGAGTCAGAATTTTGAGTACCAGTGAACAATGGGTGGATATGGAATGTTTGAATTTGGATGATAGGGGCAGATTCTTCTTCACTCTAGTATATGGTTTTAATACAGGGAAGAAGAGAGAACCATTATGGGAATTTTTATAGCAACAGGTCAGAGGGACTTGCTTTGGTTGGTAATGAGAGATTTCAATTCCCCATTAAATCATGGTGATAGAGTTGGAGGAAATCCAGTTGAGGAGGAAGAGTTTGAAAACTTTCAGCTGACAGTAGAAGAATTGGAGATAGAAGAGATAAAAACAATTGGCTCATAGTTCACATGGAGTAATAGGAGATCTGAATGAAGAGTACAAAGTAAAATAGATAGAGGCCTGATTAACAGGGAATGGATGGAGAAGTACAATGATGCTATATGTGAGATTCAGGCTGAACTGGCTTCTGACCACCTGCCACTGGTTTTGAAAATTAGCCAAAAACAAGAGAAAAAATCTAAACCATTTAGATTTTTTAACATGTGGGCAAAATCACTTGTTTTTTAGGAAATGGTTGAAAGTATATGGAAATTGGAGAAAGTTGAAAAGCTGGAGGATGTGGCTAGAGCTTTTAAAAAGGTTGGAAAAACCTCTCAGGATGTTGAATAAGATAGAGTTCAGGGACATAACTGGCTAGGCTGAAAAATCTCAGGAAATTTGGGAAAAGGCACTGAAAGCTTTGAATGAAAAACCAAAATCAAAGGAGTTACAAGATGAAGAACATAAAGCTAGGCTGGAAGCAGAAAAGATCAGGGACGCAGAATTATGTTTCATACAACAGAAAGCTAAGCTGCAATGGAACTTGGAGGGAGACAGACCTACAAAACTGTTTTACAGCTCTATGAAAAAGAGACTGTATAAAAATAGGATTACATCCCTTGAAATTTATGGTGAAATTGTTATGGATCAGAATGAAATAGAGAATGAGCTAATTAAGCATTTTCAGTCTCAACTGGGAATAGCAGAAAAAAGTGAAAAAAGATAGAAGAAGGAGTAGCACAGATGGGAAATGTTCTGAATACCTAGCAGCAGGCAATTCTGATCAAGCCAGTTACAGACACATAAATCCTTAAGGCACTGAGAGGAATCAATGGAACTAAAAGTCCGGGGCAAGATAGCTATACAAGTCAATTCTTCAAAGAAAATTGGGGGATTATAGGAGAAGATATCATCAACTCAGTGAAGGGATTCTTTAAAGAAGGGCAGATCCCTGAGATTTTTATAAGTGCAGTACTGACTTTAATACCAAAAAATGAGCAACCAAAATCACCAGCAAACTTTCGACCTATAGCCTGTTGCTCAGTTCTGTACAAGGTCATTACTAAAATTCCAAGCTCTAGAATTGGAGAAGTGCTACCTGACTTGATCAGTGCTAATCAGAGTGCCTTTGTAAAAGGCGGGTGTATAACACATAACATGTTGCTTGCACATGAGCTGCTGAGTAGATATGGAGTAGAAACTATGAGGCCAAGCAGTGTAGCCTAGATTGACATAAGCAATGCCTTTGACAACATCAACTGGTCTTTCATGATTGAATGGTTAAAGGAGTTGAAGTTTCCAGAGCAGCTAATATGGTGGATCCAAAACAGTACTATGAAATCAGAATTTTGTATCTCTTTCAATGACAGGTACACAAAATATTTTTAGGAAAAAAGAGGGGTCAAACAAGGGGACCAATATCTCCTCTCCTATTTGTCATCTGTATGGAGTACTTTATCAGGTTGATGAAGAAAGCTATACTAAAGGGAGAAATTAATTATCACCAGAAATGCAAAAAAGCAGGAGTGCATACTTTGCTCTTTGCGGATGACCTTCTAATCTTCCGTGCAGCAAATTCAAAAACGATGAAGGGGGTGAAAGATGTGATGGACATATTCAAAGAATGTACGGGGCTGAGAATGAATGAAGGGAAATCAAAAATATTTTTTCTCAAAGATGGATGAAGCTGAAAAAGTTTTGATGGCATCAGTCCTGAATGTAGCAAGAGGTAATTTCCCTATGAAATACCTTGGCCTTCCATTGTCCACAGTAAAATGGAGTAAGGATGATTGTGAATTGCTGATAGAAAAAAAATTAGAAGTAAGGTGCAGGCCTAGAATTCAAAGACATTATCATATGCAGGGAAATTCTAGTTGATAAATGATGTTTTAATGAGTCTGTCTGGATACTGGAGTAGTGTATTGAATTTACCTGAAAGTGTGCATAAGAAAATAGCACAGATTTGTACATGCTACTTAGGGGGGGAAAGATGGTGAAAGAGGCTTTACAGCAGCAGCATGGAGTTCAATTTGCAACAGTAAGAAGAATGATGGTATGGGAATTAGAGATTCAGGAGTATGGAACAGGGCTGCAATGTACAAGCATATTTGAGATGTAAACATGAAGAAATATGTTCTTTAGGTGAAATGGGTAAGTGAATACTACTTTAAAGGGAAGAAATTGGAAGAATGTGAGTTTTCATACTCCCATAGCTGACCATGGAGATCACTAATGAAATTGCAGATGTCCTCCCCGAACCTGAAGGAATGTATCAGCAAGAATGGAAACTTGAAGCTAGCAAAGATCTGTGATATGTTAAAAGGCAGAGAGCCAAGGAGATACAAGGAGAAGATAATCTGGCCTACGAGCATTCAGCCAAAGCATAAATTTTCTTTGCTTGCTGCATAACCATGATAGTGCAATAATTTCCGGGAATAATCTTCATGTGCTTCTTACTGCCATCTACATTCTGCAGGTCTCCAAAGTTCAGTTAATAGCAGTGCTCCTGTTACTTTTGGTATGTAGTTTTTAGATCAACTGGTTTATAACTACTAAAAAATAATCATTGTATGGAATTGTTGTCTTTGCATTTCATATTTACAAGCTAAGAATAGTCTTTGCTTGCTGCATAACCATGTTAGCCTAAGAATTTCTGGGAATAATCTTCACGTGCTTCTTATTGCCATCTACATTCTACAGGTTTCCAAAGTTCAGTAGTTAATAGCAGCGCTCCTATTACTATTGGTAAGTAGTTTTTAGAGCAACTGGTTTGTAACTAGTAAAAAATAATCATTGTATGGAATTATTGTCTTTGCATTTCACATTTATATGCCAAGAATAGTCTTAGCTTGCTGCAATACCATGTTAGTGCAATACAGGGGATAATCTTCATGTGCTTCTTATTGCCCTCTGTAAATTACAGGTCTCCAAAGCTCAGCTGTTAATAGCAGTTCTCCTTCTACTTTTGGTAAGTAGTTTTTAAAGCAACTGGTTTATAACTAGTCAAAAATAAGCATTGTATGGAATTGTTGTCTTTGCATTTCACATTTATATGCTAAGACTAGTCTTTGCTTGCTGCATAACCATGCTACTGCAATAATTTCTGTGAATAATCTTCATGTGCTTCTTATTGGCATCTACACTCTACAGGTCTCCAAAGTTCACTTGTTGGGAACCAGATTCAAAATTCTGTTTCCTGAAATGTTGGTGGTTCAAATGACCTTGATGGGGGTAAGTATTGAAGGTTACTCCTGTCACTTAATTGTTTCTAGTTCTCCTTGAATATACTATTGTCGTATATTATCTGCTCCAACTCTCCAACAGGTCATTGTGTTGTAACTACACTAATAATCAATGATGATGGGTTTAAAATTTTCAACTGTTTTAGTGTACTTTTAGTGCATTAAGCATAGCTAATTTATCAACCTTACATGAATTTTATGGATAAAAACTCACTTAAATCTTCATTCCGGAGAAGTAAGAACTCAGTTTTCTTGAATGCTTTTTCGATTTGCAGGTAGGAAAACTATTGCTTAATGCATCAATATATCCTGGCATCAAGACCACTTTCCAGAAATGTTCAATTCTTGCAATATTTCATACGACGGTAAGATAGCTTTTCCTTATACTTGGTAAATTAAGAAATTTTCCTTCTTTTCTTTTGTTGTATGTTCTCCAACATTTTCCTGCCTTTGGCCTTCTCATGGTCTCATCCTGTTGTTTTTTACATTGTTGAATATCCTGCAATTTCATTGAGAATAATACATACAATGTAACACACACACACACAAAACACACACAGATATATATACACACATATACATATATACATATATACATATATATGTGTATGTATATATGTGTATGTATATATGTGTGTATTTATATGTGTGTGTATATATATGTGTGTATATATATATATGTGTGTGTGTTTCCTTTCTAGTTCATTTGGTTTTGCTGCAGAACACGTGGTCATATAATTTTGTTGGCACTTACACTTTGGAAGTATTTGAAATTGTGTTTAGATTAGGTCGAGCCACAAGTATTATTTTTTGTTGAATCATTGCCAAAGCCTACGTTTTATTCTTTGTTAAACGTGTCTATGTTTTATGTAATTTATGAGATTTTAGGGAAATGGGTATGAAATGAAGCCATGTTGTAATTGATGTGTGATTTTTTTTGTGTGTTCGATGCAAAAATTGATCACCTTCATTGATGGAGATTAGGGGGACGGTGATGATGAGACTGTAAAGGCACGGATAATTTCGATACGAACTAGGTCTGAGGAAGAGAGGAATAAGCTAGCTGAAGTAATTAAAGAATACTCTCCAGCAGCTTGGTCGCCAGGATTTGCTTTGGACGATCATCAATGTTGTACATCAACCCCGGGTCCTTTAGGAGAGCTTATAAATTTAGTGCTTTTCGAGGGGGCAATATGACCACAAGAATGAGGGAGATTTGGTCCGTTGCTGGGATTTTGATGCAAGAGATCTGTAATCTGCGGAAAGTTTATATGCGTACTATAAACATGGAGTGAAAACCGGTGAATATCATATGCTGCTAAATTAAGCTTTTTATAATTGCTTTGGAAGCTAGTTGAATTTTGCTTTGCATTGCTTCAATTCTCTTGCTTTGCTTCTATATTCATTGTCCCCGTTTATGGTTTATATTCTGGTATATTTGTTGTTGAAAGTGCGCACCGAATATCATCGTACTAGTCTATGCTGAGGCAAGAATTGCATCCCTTCCTCGAGACACTGAAAAAAAGAAGAAAAATACAACAATGGGTATACAAATTATGTTCAAATTGGGGAAGTGTACAAATGTTGTAGTGCACGTTTGGATAGTTTTCTTCTTGGTGAATATTTCACTCATTCTTGTGTGAGAAAAGAAAGTTAATGCTTTCAATTAAAATAACAAAGTAGAGTCAAGTGGCAAATGAATTTGATTTCTGAATTGAAAAGGAGAATACAAACTATGCTCGGATTTACCAAAAAACATCTCAATTCCTTATGAGAATGCATTAGACTACCAGTTCTACCTACTGCACAAAGAACTAGTGCACATAAACTACAAAGAATAGGACTACAATCTACTGCAAAGGACTTTCAAAAGGCTTCTATGCCACTCAAGAAACTCAAATCTATTGTAAAAGCCTCCAAGCCACTCAAATCTATTGCAGAAGCATCACTGCCAATGGGATTCAGCATCCCTTCCAATTCCCCGACATCTGCGTCCGTCCATTCCTCCAAACACGGAGCCTCCTCCACGGCGCCATTACCTTGAAGCTCATCATCCAACACCACCACCACGGGTGCTACATTCACCACCTCCACATCAGAAGTAGTTGTGTTACGACATCTCTTGGAAACCTGTTCCAAGCAATTAGCTTCCTGTTCTCGCCGCTTCTTGCCGCGTTTGATCATACAACCTTTCGAGAGGTTCTTCAGCACCTTACAAATCACATAATCGGAGCTCGAAACTCCAACTTCCTGAAGAGCATCCTGGGATAATCGCAACTCGTGCAAGTAATAGTGGCACTTGCCTTGGACCTCGGCATCATCGCCACAATACTCATATGTGAGAGTCTTCTGGTGTCCCTTTACTTGACCGTCGATCATCACATCAGTGGTCTTACTTCTGTCGAGCCAACAGCCAGCACCTGCGGTTCTCGAGACATTCTTCTTTCCAATTTTAGAAATTTTGCTCACCACATACTTTTGCCTTATTCTCATCTTTGAATCTGTTTCGTCACTTAGCTCCCAAATCTCTTCATCTCCCAAAAATATCCGCCAGGGCTCCTTTCCCGGCCCATAAAGATCAATCCGGGTTAGGTCACCGGGGAATTCCGTAGTGGCGGAGAGGTCGAACTGGCGGCCGGCAGACAATAGCTGGAGCACTTTGATAAGAAAATCATCACTGGGTTTGAATCTCCGCCCCAAGTTCATCATATTCATTTCTTCCGACATTGTGAATATCGGAATTGCACCTAGGTCTGAAATCGGAAAGGAAATGAATATGGGAAATTAGTGAAACCTGAGTGGAATCCAAAGTTCGGAATCGAATTTCGGAATCCACAGTGCTGCAAGTTCGAGCAGCAAGTTCGAACAAAAGGTTGGAGGGTTGAAGGAGTTGGAAACGAATAAAGGGGAATAGAGAGATCTGAATGGAATGGAATTGGGGATTACGGAATGGATTGGGGGAAGTCTTAATCTTCTATTTATAGAAGAAATAAGGAAATGGAGGGATACGCTGTTGGGGATTGTGCAGCTGGATTAGGGTTTACGCGGTTTCAAAACCGCCCAGCCTTCTGCCGCGTCGCCACCGCGTTGCCGTAGCGTCTCCACCGCGTTGCCGCAGCGTCTCCACCGCGTTGCCGCAGCGTCTCCACCGCGTTGCCTCCGCGTCACCACCGCGTTGCCTCCGCGTCACCACCACGTTGCCGCCGTGTTGCCGCCGCGTCATCTGACAAATACAGGCTCCGCCGCTGCGTTCTCGTGGAGAAGACGAAGTGTTTTTCTTTTAATTTAAACCTAATACTTAAACGACGTCGTTTTAGTATTGGGTTTAATAATTATTGGAGTATTTTTTTAGCCTGAAGAAACTAAAAAACCACGTGGTTTTATGTTGCTCAGGCCAAAGAAAAAGAAGAAACAATGAGGGAGAAAGGCCAAAAATTAAAAAAGAAACCCAAGGTTTGGGAAATCTGAGATGAAATGTATTGGGATTGTTTTGTTGTTCTGGGGGCTGTGTTGTTTCGGTAGTTTGGGAAATCTGAGTTAAAATGTATTTTGTAATTTTAAGGTAGAAAAGAAGGATTCTGAACCATTCCTTTTGGTTCATTCGTTTCAGAAGGGCTTGGAGATGAAAGAAGAAGAAGATTTCTTTCGTTTATTTCTCTACTCCTTAACAAAATTCTTGATAAATAAAAGAAAACACTGTTTGAGGCTTGAGCGAAGAATATATTACTTCTCCAAAATTGAGAAAAGAAAGGAAAAAACGTCTGCTGCGTGTTTTCTGTCATTTTGAGGTAAATTTCTGCCCTTTTATGAATCTGCAGATGAGGTATAGATGTAAAAACAAGATTTCTGTAGGTCATGTAGCACTTGTAAAGCTTGTGTTTTTATTTTCTGATTCTAATCAACATTCTGTATAGCTCATCAACTATTTGTGAAAATGCCCCACTGGTTTATTCTGTTACCGAACACATCCCGCTACTTCTTTTTTTTCATGGGTCAATTTTGAATTTTCATTTTGCATAATGTGCATTGCGATATCCAAGCCTTTTTACCTTGAAAATAATGGATTTTGAAGTAGTTGTGTTATGGAGTCTGTTGAAATGTAGACATGAAGTATATGAAGCCAGCCAACTTGTTCCAGGAGCTGCTGAAAACGAATGCACTCAAGAGGAACCGTTTGCTTGGTCTGGATGTTGGTGATAAGTATGTCGGGTTGGCTGTTTCGGATGTCCACAACAAGATCGTGTCGCCTCTCAGGTATAATGTTGCCAGCTTGTTTAGGAATTCTTAATGATCAGACTTTAGTTAAGAGTATTTTTATGCTATTCCAAAAGGCCTAGATCGAAGATACTTGTTTTTTTTGTAGTGTTCTGCTACACAAGTCAAATAACATTGACTTGATGGCCAGTGATTTCCAACTTCTGGTGAGTGCATGATTCTTTCTTTGCTGCAGCATGATAGAATACCACCTTTTGTCGGTGTAGCTCAGTCTGTTTCATGCGATGTTGTCCTGATTTGGTTCGGAAATTGTTGAGCATTTCGGAGACCCCTGATATAGTATATAACTTGCTTCCTAAGACGCATGATCCCTGCCTAAAGGGGAAAGTCATTTTTAAGTACTAGTTATATAGAAAATCAAGATTCTAGAGTAAGTTAAGTCCTCCCACGATTGTATTAACTCAAAGAGTAGTGTCATAACATGACCGAGGAAAGGCATTCAAATCATCACTTCCATAGTTGTCTTCATCTTTCTTTATCTACACTTTTTGATTTTTGCATCAGAATTGATGATGTGAGATTAACATTTGCCTGATTTTACCCCCGATTACTCAACTTTCAGTCTATCCTTTTGCTAGAGAGCATAAAAGCAGCTCAGATGTTAGAAACTTAGAATCTTCCCCCTACTTATTAATATGGTATCATCATATCTTCCACTTAATCTGACTTGTGTGGTTTTCAACTCTTTCAGGCTGTGCAAGTAAAGCTTTTTCATTGATGATCTTTGTGAGACGGGGAAACTTGAAGGTGTAAGTTATACTTGCTGGAATGAGTGCTTTACATCAAAGGTTGGTACTTTTTGAACCTCGGAGGTAGAAAGTTTATTACATAAAGGTGTTTTAACAATCATACCACCACAGCCTCAGTATGAAACCATGCTCATATCTTTGTACCTATACTTGATGAGTTTGTGGATTGAACTTTTTTTGGGGTTCCCTGTTAATCTATTGCTATGGCACCTTATACTCAATGGCCTGATAGAAAATCTGATGTTGAAAACTAGGGACTGACATGAGTATGGTGTAATCCACAGAATGTTGAATTGTTGATGAAGCCACTGAACTTGCACCCTGTGCAGTCGAAGACAGTGATTGACAAGTTTGCGGCCGTTGGAATACTACAGGTAATGAAAAAACTCTATACTGTCCTCAACTATTTAGCATCATTTCACATTTTACGCTATCCGTGCAAACGATTAGATCACTTAGCTTTTGCAAGAAACAAAAGTAAAGTAATCTGGGATAAGATTTATGAAACAAAATCTTGTTCATTTTATAAAGCTATGCTTTACTGCTACAGAGACTGTTCAGTTATGTTGCATTGGCTATAACTTAACTTGGTAAAACATTGGAGAGTGAGATTTGGGTTCTATGCTCCTCAGTCCTCCCTGATGAGCTCTTCAACTGCAGGAGTACTTGGATTTTGTGAGCCGAAGTCAGAGTTTAACGTCTGCAGAGATCTCCTCTGACTCAAGCTGATTTCGTAGTCGGAAACATACTTTATCGATGAGCTTATAAGCTTATGTAAGGTTGAAGTAGAGCTGCTGCATCTGTTTCATAAACACAAGACTTGGTTTGATGTTGTTTCACGGCATAAAACCAGACTCTGGAGGAATGTATGATCCTGGTTCTACTGAAATGTCTCCATCGAAAAACGGAGGGAAATTCTCTACTGTCCTTTTACTGCTAATGAGACTGTTAAGGCTCGGATGTTTTCGATACCAACTAGGTCTGAGGTGGGATTTACTCTGGATGATCATCGAGCTTATAAATTTTGAACTTTTCGAGGGGGCAATATGACCACAAGAATGAGGGAGATCTGGTCTGTTGCTAGGATTTTGATGCAAGAGATCTGTAGTTTATATATTTACCCTAAACATGGAGTGAACCGAAGAATATCATATTGCTGCTAAATATAACATTTACTGAATGACTCAGATTGCACGTGCTGATTTCATGCTACTCCCCCATACATTAGGCACAGAAATATTAAAAAGCCCTAAATTTCAAAACCGAAGTGCGAATTTCCCCCCAAATCATCTAATTGCTGTTAATTCATTGCAATAATGGCGTCAACAAAACGTAAAACCGCCGGTTCTGACTTCCGTCTCTTCAACAATGGTACGGTGAGCTCCATTTTTTTTTCAGATGACGCATTATTTTCTTCATTATTTTATGCTAAAGAAGTTTTGGGAAGTTTGAGGTTGTGGTTAATTTGTTTCATGTTGAAGTTGAATTTATGTAGCTACTTTTCATTTTTATTGCAGTTAATTAAGCACAATGAACTGTGTGTACATTCTTTAATTTTGGTGTGTTCAATTTGAGCTGTAGATAGAGAAGAAGAGGTTTTTTGTGGGATCTTCTCTCGACGCCCAACGCGCAGAGCCATCCCTGCAGCAGCACTTAGTCACTGCCAGGCCGCCGCTGGATATGCAGAGGGCAGAGTCATCCAGACAGAATCTGAGAGCCCTCAATACACAATTCGCAAGGTCGTCTATAATCTTATTCCCGAAATGTTTCAGTTGAAGCTATTGTATACTCCTTAGAAATATGTTTTTGCGGCATGTCCTGTTGTTTCTGATTCTAGACTCATCATCCACTAAGTATATTTCAGTTGTTATTAGTAATAAATTTCACAGTGTTCCGTCCATTTTGAAAGGAAAAAAAAGGAATTTAGATTTATATTCTCTTATTAGATTATGTCGGTCATTAGTTAATTCATTAGAGAACTGAATGGCTATAATTCTGCTTTTTTCGTATTGATTGTGTGTGCCTTACAGAGTATCCTACTGAAATGTTTTTGCTTGGTCTGAGTAGTTGGATCCAGACTCAATTAGAGAAGCACCCAGATGAACTTTGGGAAGATGGAGTTCAGGACTACCTAAACCATGCTAAAATCGTTATGGTAATAGCTGTTGTTTTTTCTTCTGAATTTGAAAGATGATTTTTGCTGATGATGGCGGTGTTGTTGTAATTCGTGTTTTTTTGTTACGAAGACATTGCCTTGGAAGTCAATTTAAGCACTATAATGCAAGCAAGTAAATTAAGCGAATGCATGTTATGATTATGAATCCAAGAGGCAGGATCATTTCGTGCAATGATAAAATATGTTTCTCGAAACAGCTGGCACTATTAACCAAGAAGACAATGATTTCTTGAAAAATGGAATCATTGCTGTTTCATGTTTCTCAGCTGTTTCATAGTTGTAGGAAGTCATTTTCAAAAGGGCTACTCTCTGGTTCCTGTTCTATGTGCTGTTGCATCTTCTCTCGATTTCCTTTGGCTGGTTACTTATCCAATACGCACTGGTTGCAGGAAAAGTTCTGTGATGTAGTTAGCTGGCTCAAGGTCAATGCTTCAAAATCTGAAAAGGAATCTATAATTGGCTCAAGGAGTACTTGGATTTTGTGAGCTGAAGTCAGAGTTTAACGTCTACAGAGATCTCCTCTGACTCAAGCTGATTTCGTAGTCAGAAACATACTTTATCGATGAGCTTATCAGCTTATGTATGGTTGAGGTAGAGCTGCTGCATCTGTTTCATAAACACAAGACTTGGTTTGATGTTGTTTCACGGCATAAAACCAGACTTTGGAGGTATGTATGGTCCCGGTTCTACTGAAATGTGTCCATCGAAAAAACCGAGGGGAATTCTCTACTGTCCTTTTACTGCTAATGAGACTGTTAAGGATGTTTTCGATACGAACTAGGTCTGAGGAGGGATTTGCTCTGGATGATCATCGAGCTTATAAATTTTGAACGTTTCGAGGTGGCAATATGACCACAAGAATGAGGGAGATCTGGTCTGTTGCTGGGATTTTGATGCAAGAGATCTGTAGTTTATCTGTGTACTATAAACATAGAGTGAAAACCGGAGAATATAATATGCTGCTGAATATGTAACCTTTCTGAAATGGCTTTGGAAGCTAGTTGAAATTTGTTTTGCATTGCTTTTATGTTCATTGTTCTCATCGATGGTTTATATTCTGATATATTTGTTGTTAATAGTGCGCACCAAATCAGAATTCTGCAGTTAAATAAGAATTGTATCCCTCCCTCGAGACAGCAAAAAAAGGAGAAGAAACATGTTGAACCAAACCTACTCTACTAACCAAGGAAGCTAGATAAAAATATAACAATCATCTAGCAACAAACCCTTTAGCTTACTGCTTAGCATACTAAGGAGGCTCTTACTGAAGTCGAACTAGTAAGGCATGTGCACGATACCCAGCGAATGACCGACTCATCAGCCACCAGCTGCAGTTTGTCGAGCTCGCCGAGCCTATTGTGTGGTTCCGTTTGCTTGAAATCTTCGTTCCATTCACCACTCCCTTCCAAATTTCTGTCCTTTGCTCGACTTCAAGACTCAACTTGTTCTTCACCGGTTGTGAAAAGCTAGGGCTAAACGATAGTTTACCTGCAATTTTGATGAAACCGAGTACATTTAGTGTGAGAATCAATCTTAAACCATCACCACCTATACTTGCATCTTTTCATATCATGCTAAGACTAGCTTCAGTGTACAACATTATCAATTAAGGAAATCTGTAAATGGTGTAGAATAAAGTCTGCAAATTAAGCGAAAGGATGCAAAAGTACCTCCACTGGTCGTTAAAGCTCTAGCATTGAAGGTTGTTCCGTTGGGCTGATCAACTGTAGGGCTCGGGCTGAAGAATGTAAAGCTTGGCATTGAGGAAAGAGGGGTTGAGAATTCAGCACTCTCGAAAGAAAATCCTCCCAACATCACGCCAGGAGAGTGATCTATTGAGAAAGATGAAAAGGATGCTCGGCAAGTGACAACAGGGGTATTCTCAACTTGGCTACATTCAACGGGAGCTGATGATCTCCCAGCAAAACTATATTCGCGAATGGATTGTGTTGAAAAAGAACTGGCATCCACCCCTGAGAGTTGAAAATCGCTGGTTTCTTGCTTGTCCACTTCCAATCGTACCTCTATTGAATCATTCATCCAAGGATGGGCTGCAAGCAGGAGAACAATCATTTCAGTACACCAAACTTTCTGCTTGGAGATGCAACTGGAACATTCAAATAAATCACTAGCAATTTCTTCGTGTTCCACATTCCATAAATGTATCATCGGAAATATGTAAGAAGTTCTGAGATCCATTATAACAAAGCAATTTGTACAATCACACAAATCAGGCAACATATTAACTAAACCTTTTCGATGCTATTGTCAACCCCGCATGCATAGGTCCATAACATTGTCAAATGAATTCGAGCATCTTAGGTAGGATGAATGCTGAACATAGCTTATCATGGGAAAGAAACGACACCCTCAATTGCATTTTCTACAAGAAGTTATTTGACTGGACATCTTTAAACAATAAAATGAAGCTCAACACTAAATAAATCTCCAAATGAAAAGGCAAAGGGGCATCAAATTAGTCAAATCCTTATGCAGGCATTGCATGTAATCACATATGGAATATTATCACAAGGTCTACATATTTGGAACGGCAGTGAAATCAACATACCTAGAACATCAGTAGCACCAAGTCTCTTCGAAGTGTCGATACAAAGCATTCCCGTGATTAGGTCTTTGGCAGGTGCCGATATCTGATCCCAAGAAACAGGATGAAACTGTAACTTGGCAGCACGAACAACATCAAAAATTTCTGATTTTGTCTTTCCCCAGAAAGGAGGTCTTCCACTGAGCAGAATATAAAGAATAACACCAGCACTCCACACATCAGCAGCCTGATCATAACCTCCTGCCAACACTTCTGGAGCTATGTAAAACGGACTGCCTACCGTGCCTTGCAACTTCTGCCCTGTCAATCATCGCAGCGAGATTATGATTGGTCAAGAAAATCTTGTTTTTTTCAAACAACAAAGGCAAGATCGCAAAAGTTACCATCTCTAATGTATGTTGCAAGTCCAAAGTCCGCCAACTTGATTGGGGACAAGGATGATTTTGAGACCATAAGTATGTTTTCCGGTTTCAAGTCTCTATGTGTGATGCCATTCTCATGGCAATAAGTGATCACTTCCATTAACTGTCTAAAAAGAACGCGAGCTTCATACTCGGGGAATCTCCCGTGGTGCTCAATCTGATGGAACAGCTCCCCCCCGGCGCATAGCTCCATCAAGATATGCACATAATCTTCCACCTCATACACAGCCTTGAGATCCACCACATTGGGGTGCCCGCATAACTTGGTCATTATTTCTATCTCAAGCTTCACACTTCGAACATCATCTTGCGTGACTAATCTTTCTTTCGCGATCGATTTGCAAGCCAAGACTTCGCCAGTTAACTTATCTGTGCATGCTCTTATAATGCCAAACTTCCCCCATCCTAATTGACTCCCAACAACATATCTATCAGCAAAATTTGAGATCAAATCCGTCTCCAAAATCACCTTTTTTAAGCCAGAAGCTCGATAACAACTGCAGCTCCTAATATTATCTCTAGCTCTCTCCATATGAGTTTCAGAATTCAGCAACAAACACCAAAATCATCATACTCGGACCATAGCAAAAACACTCATTCAAAGGTACAATTCACATCAACAACCAAAACCCGATTCCATATCAATGAGGGAATTTAACTAGTTGTCTCAAAAACAATTCGCCCCTCCTCCTTTTACTTCATAAATCTGTGAAGAAAGAACAAGAATGAGTACAAACTACAAAACATCTCCTTTACTAAACAATAAATGATCAAAATCCAAACTTTATTTTCCATTCATTCTTGATGGGACATGAGGAATATTTAAAAACAAGTTAAGCAACTCCCAATCAATTTCAAGATCATACTCAGAATCACCACATTATCAGCAAAAAGGTAGTTCAGATTCTTCTGACCATGCATCAACAACCATTCATCCAAACTAAGACATTAAACAAGCTGCAAGTTCAAAATTTAAACTTGAGTCTCACAAGTCCAGAACTAAACCAGATTCACACAAACAGGAAACCTTAAACAAAACATTGGTGGAACAAAAAACAAGAAAAGGGGGGTAAAACCCATTTGTGAAAACACTTATAAGATCAGTAAATCAGCTGGAATGAATATATAGAAAGAGAAGGAGAGACCTGGTGAGCAAGAAGCATGGGAGATTATGGGTTGAAAGTAGTTCCCCTGTTTCTTCTTCTTTTTTTGGGTTGAGTAGAGAGTAGATGGGGTAAAACTAAAATTCCAAGTTCAAACGTTCCTCCCGCTGTAGTAGAAACCGGCGACCGGTATAGAGGGTTTCTACTTTCTTCCCAGCAACATTTTGAAATGGAAATTACTCATTTTTGTGTAGCTTTGGAAAATGTCATTTAATCACTACTCATTATTCATTAATGTTGATGCTTATGTTACAGATTAGTATCCTTAGAGCATCTCCAATGCAAGCATCAAAGTGATAAAAGTCAATAGCCATGTCATCATAATAGAGGCTTAAGGTTAAAAATCATCTCCAATGCAAAGGTCTCTTGCAACCTTCAATCTGACATAGCTAAAATTTAAAGTGACCCCTTCAAATCGACCTTTTGATATTGGAGGTTCATATTGACGCCCGTCAGTACGCCTAGTCAGCATATTTGCCAAAAATAGATCAATTTTAATGTGTTTTGTAATATTTAATTGCACAAATTATACATGATTTTAATTTTGTTTGATGAATACTCAATTTGCAAAAAAATACTTTTAATTATTTTAGATCTTAATTCAGTTATATTATATTTTATATTATTTTAGATATCACAAAATTGTGTTTTAATTCATATAACTATTAGATGAGACAATTTTATAATTAAAATATAATTAATTGGATGATTTGATGTTTGTTTTCATTTATTGGAACGAGATTTCCGTAATTTTAAACATCATTCGAATATATCTTGAATTGTAAATAATTATAATCTAAATTTTATAATAATACAAATGATATTTTTTATAAATGGATAAACGATCGTGAGGCGATCTAGCAAGAAATATTCTCTAATTAAATAGTTATGAAATGTAAAATAAAATAAAATTTGGTGCGTTACTATTTGAATATGAGTATAATGTATAGTAAAAGAAAATAAATATTACACTTTAATGCTAGTTAATAGTAATAAAATATTGTGACATCACACTATGAAACTTGATTCACGATGCCTGCATTGAACATCAAAACTTCACTAATCCCTATTATAGTCTTATAACCACGTCACAGAAACGCCCTATAAAAATTTGACAAATGGCTCCTAATTTTGTGGATGAGTCTCCAAGCATTGAAGATGCTCTTAGAGGGTCTATTTGAAGTTTTCAGTACACTTGTCATCCACATCATATTGACCCCTTTAATTGACTCTTTCATTGGAGATGGAATTTAGCTTGAGGGTCTATCAATCTGATGTGTATATTAACTTTTTTGAAATTGACACTTATGTTGGAGATGCTCTTAGGGAAAGTATGTTTGACTTTTACCAGATACAACATCTCCAAACCAGAGATCACTTTCAAGAAAAGCAATTTCCACGTCAGAATGAGAGACTCTCGAACAAAAATATGTCTCCAATGGAGCATCACTTCAAAACATCAATATGATGTGGAACAATTTAATGAGTGACCCCGTGAATTACACCCTCGGTTTACAGAAGGTCACATTGAGGTTGTCCATTACCAATGCATTAAATTTAGGTAGTTAATTGTTTATTTTTACCTATTTACTATTTTCAGTTAGGATATAAAATTTAAAGTAAAACTAATTTAATAATATCATATTAACTAAAAATATATAAAACTTAGATTTTAATGTATAATATTGAAATTTAATAATATTGAAGATAAAAAAATTAATATAATTTATAATTAATGCTAATATTAGTTCAATATTATTGTAATTTAATATATTTAATATTCTTATTTATAAAATTATAATTGTAAGCTAAATTTGAAAGAGTTCGAGTTTTAAAATATTTGAATTTAAATTTAATATTTTGAGTGAATAATTAAACATTTGACAAAATTTTATTCACTAATGTAGTATATATTATATAGGCAAAATTTTGGGAAAGACCGTCTTTCCATAGGCATATGAAAAGACGGAGTTGAATTGGAATTATAGAAAGGTAAAAGGTTTTAGTTGTAATATTAAAATTTTATTATGGAACATGTAGGAGTGATAAGTTTATGACTCGATTAATACAACTCGAAAATTTTATTTTAATTTCTTCAAATTTGCAGTTTAAACCTTGATCTTTCCATAAATTATGGAAACACCGTCTTTCAAGAGACGGACTCTATTATATATTGTTACATTTATTGTTAATTGTAAAAGAATTCATACATACTTTAATACTTATATTTTCATTAAAATATATCTCATAAAAGACTGATAAAAAATACGCGAATGGATGAGCACAATGAAAATTTTATAAATATAAATGTTTTAACTCTATATGAATATGTCAAACTGTATTAAACAAATTGTAAATGTAAAAGTTTTGGATTGACACGTCATACTGACGTTATAAATGCGATGGTATCATTCGAGATGAAAATTTTTAAATCACTATCTATCCATTATAATTGCTAACATAACATTAAAGTCCTAATCAAAATCCGTCATGTGTCACCTAAAAAGTAAAAACACCCTCCAACCATCGGAGATGCTCTTAGATAACGTATTAAATTGCAAGAGTCATAGTGGACTATTTTCGTCAAGTTGAAATTTTGAACTAATTCTATACACCCTAATTTTAATCTGTTGTGTTTATTTTTATTATATTTAATCTTAAGAAAGTTTAATTCAATTTAATTTGGTAAAAATCATCTTGAAAAGCTGAATATTTTTCAGAAAAAATTGCTTGAAAAAATGCGGGATTTCGGCACATTAGGCTACTACACTCGGTTTTCCTATATTTAGTATTTTTTTAAAAAAATTATACAGATAAAAATGGGGTTTAAATGTTATCCTACCCTTTTCACTAAGATCGTGTGTTGTCAAAAAATGACTTACATAAAGCGTTGCTCAAAAAGTTTACATCAAGTTGCTCCAAAAGAGTGATCATAAAGATATTAAAACATCAAATTACATATTTACGGCATTTATATCTAAACAAATTGAAAAAGGTATGTTGATCAAGTTTAACTTAATCCTATATTTAGTGTTGATCAAGGGTAACTTAATGCTGTATCAACTATAACATCCTAACAGCACTATCGGCAATTTGGTTCCAGTTTCTCTTGCAAATTTACAATGTAATTAAGGAGTTTTAATGAGCATTCTTATTTTTCTTCTTTTTAATAAGTTCCACTCAGGGTGGTAGGGTTATTTAAGCATCTCCAACCCTGAAAATAAGTTTAACCAACTTACAATTGGGGTTCAAGATATTCTTGAACATTTGACTGCAAAAGAAGACTAGAAGAGTTATATATCTATACATTTAACTGTAACACTCCTAAATGATGTTTCCCGTAAAACTATCTCCGCCCCTCGTGTGAATAGTTTTGAGGCCGGATCATTAAGGAGAGTGTTACAATTGAGGAGTGATTGTGACTTGAAACCATATTGTATTAGTTTGAAGCAACAGTTACTGCAAAATGGATCATCCACCGGCGCCGTAAGCTGAAGTTCAAAATATTGATCATCCCACCGGAATTTTGTGAAGTTCCTGAGCAACTCATCGGAAAATCTGCAAATTTGAAAAAAAGAAAAATGAGTAGCATCCGACTCAAAACACTTGCACGAAGCACTGGAGTTCCACATTGATCAGGTCTGATTAGGCCAGTTGCCGGGGTATCACACAATTTGCACTCGTTAAATTGTTTGATACGAAAAAATGCATCGAAGTGGGGAAAGAAGGCACTTGTTTCTCGAGTGAAGTTTAAGTGTATTGCCTGAGTTTGATTTCAAAATTTTGCACTCAAAATTTCATCTTTGCTTCTTGTTAAATTTATTACTCTTAAAAAGTTGAATAATATATATTAATAATATTATCATATATTAGTAAGGTCTTCATTCTACATATTTTTCAAATTTAAATTATTGCTCAAACTTTTGTTTTAGACCGACTTATGGTTGGAAATAATTATTTTATAATTTTTACGATTAATAGGGTGGTTTAACATTTATTTTTATTTATTTCTATGAGATACTTATAATTATAAAAAAATTAGAATAAATTTTAATGTATAAATTATCATAATTCGATCTAAAAATTATATAATTAATTTTTTAATAATTAATTTAACCTCAGTCGGTCTGAAAAAATCTCCAATTATTATAAGCATTAAAAATTATGGTGATTAAACGGACTTAAGAAACAAAGTGATTTTTAAAATATCAGAGAGCATTATCTCACAATAAACAATCATAGAAACATGGCTACGGGAGATCGCCACGTGGTAGGACGTGGGTGGGCATGTGGCAGTGCATGACTTGCGGCTCCGGTGGGGCAATGGCACTAGTTATCCAACCTGCTGTTCATTTTGCTTCAATAGTTGAACGTGACACTATATCTTTAAATATTTGAATTTAGGGGAATAAAATGAATAGAAAAAATTGAATTTAGAAAGGAAAAAAGTAAAATGTGTGGATGAAATTAAAGGAATCTTACCATAAAAGAAAAGTCTATCAAATTCACAAAAATAACCAAAAAAAAGAAAAGTGTGTCACACCTAATGAAACAGAGGGAGTACATTTAACCTAAATCTTATTTTATACTGACTAATTGTTACGTGTGGTCATATTATAATTAATATCATTAAAGGGATTTTTTTAAATTTATTATAACGATTTTTTATTTTAATATTGCAATGTATAAATAATTATATTTTGACCTTCAAACTTATTGAAACGAAGTTTTTCATTTTCGCGCTACAAGAATGTATCAAAAATATATTATTCCTAAACATATTATGGGTGATGCCCAGACAATTATCCATGCTATACAAAAGATAGACGAAGCTAGAACTTATTTAGCTCTCCTTATTAAAAATATTAGATCCTTGATCAGTAACTTTGATAATCCATGAATATGTTGACAAGAAAATAGAGTTGCCCATCAACTAGCGCAATGCCCTAATACGAATCCACGAGATTTTTCATCATGGAGTTTACCTCCAAATTTTTAACTCAGTTTGAAATTTAATACAATTACATCTTTTTCACACAAAAAAAACAAGGTTCATCATAATTGGTATAATCGTTAGTCGGTCTAACAAGACACTTTCTCACACATTTAATATTAATTGAATGAAAAGCGCATAAATCCTTTAATAAGAATTTTATGCTTTTAAATTGTTTTATGAGAAAGCCTTTAAAAAGTAACATTTTTAAGCGATTTGATAGGTTAGAGACTTGATTGCAAAATAAGGTTTATTTTGTAATTAAATTGAAATGAGGGCTTTATATAAATAGCAATTTTCATTTTTCATTTTTTGTAATCGGTATTCTCGCTTTCTCACAACCTCTGCCTGACGTTACCTCCACCCTCTCGTATTCTCCGCCGCTCCGCCACCGCCTTTCCGCCCATCATTCTCCGTCGTCGTTCTGCATTTCATCGGTGTTTCTTTTAAGTAACCGTTGTCGTGAGAAAGTCAAAAAAGTGAAACCCTCGTCTTAAGTGTCGAAGATGCCCCTCATCATGGTACCACGAGATGAGGGAGAGGTAAATCACGGTGTTTTAAAATCCAGTTATCTGTTGTTCCATACTTTGTAGCCACAAGAAACTCTCCTAATAGGAAAAAAATCACACTACAACTACAAGATTTTGAACTTTTAACACTACAACTACAAGATTTTGAAATTTTATATTAATTTACTAGGCATTAACCATTTGAATACCCGAGATGATAAACATGACGGCTCATTGATAGTGGCTCTTAAATCACCATATTTAAGATTTTAATGAGAAATTATTATTATTATTATTATTATTATTATTAACCAGCATTTAATAAAAAATCTCATTAATTATAAAGAAAGTACCTAGCTACTATCAACTGTAGTTTTCTATTTTAAACACATGGGTAACCCTAAGTTTTTGGTACAAGTCAATATGGCCCTAAGTTTTTTTTGAAAGTGTTCATATAACCTTTGATTGTCATTGACTTGGGAAAATTAAACTCTAATAACCATAACTGGCACTGAATTGAAATTTTTGGGTAGAATTTCAATGTGAATGGCATAAATACCCTTTGACAAATCTTAATCTGCGTGAACCCCACACAAACCCTTCATTCATCACCAACGCCACCCGAAACCCCCACCACCATTCACACCAAAAGAACCACCACCCTATCTTAGCACCCTCAACGCCTCATTTTGACTGTTACCATCCATATTTCAACCCTTACACCTTCCCACACCACCATCGTCCCAACGGAACCACCACCATTGCAGGCCAGCACTTCTAACACCACCACCTCACCACCCAACACCGTAGCCGCCATCGAAAATCGAGAAAAAATGCGCCATAAGAACCTCAAATTCAATCAAAGAGTACCTCTTCCGCCAACTAACATCACCACCACCACATTTACCCTCATCGCCACACCGCCACGAGCTCCATCTACAGCTAGAGCGATGGCCATCACCTCACCCAACCTAGACCGCAACCTACCCCACCGTGGCCAACCAATCACCCACCACCATGGCCACCAATCATCCATCATGGGACAATCGCTTGGACCCTATTGGAGAAATAATTGCTTATATGTAATGCAATTACATAAATTCCTAGCGCTTCTTTCTTGCTAATTGTATGAATCATGGCGCATATAATTATGAACTGTCGAGGCCTTAAGTGTTTATTAAACCACAAGTATTTACTTTGAGATGAATTGTGGTTCACTGCTATAGAAAATCACAAGAAAATTACATCAATTTTATCTCGATTCATTTGTTGCAGAAATCTATTGGAGTGAATCTCAAGACCGGCTTTCTTAATGGTCTGTACCACCGCCCCAAATTGCACCGCCTAGTTCACCGCCTTAGGGTCTCCCTGATTCTAGAGGTTCTAACGCAGCCTCGATCACCACCAACAAGCATAAGGCAGTGCTGATTTGCGAGTTCTACCACTACTTTGTGAACTACAATTCGAGGAAGAACTTCGCGAAGGTGAAGAATGATTTCATTACGTGAGTGAAAATGAAAGACATGGACGCAAACCTTTTTACGGACGGTGGATTGGTTCGACGAGTCGATGACAGTGACGGAGGAGATAAAGGAAGATAGCATTTTTGGAATTCAGCACCTCGTTATGCTTCAAGCTCTGACGCAAAAACCTTCTATGTGTTTCCGTTGAAGAGAATTTCAGAGAAAAGAACTGAAGTGTATCATTCCCGCCACTAGAGTTCTACTATTTTTATAGATTTTTTTCCAGGTTATGCAATAGAAGGGGGCTTGGTTCTTTATTTCCATATCTAGGGGAGTTCACTCGACCCATTTCCCAATATCTCGCATTACTCAAGTAAGTGTGTGACTCTATATGAAGATTAAAGACCTCATTTGATTCCATCCACATTCTGTTCACACGGTTTCCAAAATACTGGAGGAAAGGTGAACAACACACTAGTGAAAGAATGGTCATAACAGCACCATTAGACGACGCTTCTGTATAAAATCTCTAGAACCGTATTTTAATTGAGGTTTCAAATTCGGAATCGTTACTTTCGGATGTCAGCCTTTGAAAGACATTTTGAATCTCCATGGAAAACCTAAATTTGCGGCGGTTCAAAATTTAACCACCGTGTAATGGAAAGTGTGAATACACACATAATATTTCCCTGCCACATTCAAATACTAATGTTTTTCCTTTGTTGTGTGAACACAAATGAGAAATCAACTTCCATTCATTGCAAAAATCAATCTCCTTCCTCTTTGATTTCTTTCCTTAATTGAAATCCCAATTCAATCACATGCAATAAGTCAATTTCATTCCTTTCATTTTTGAACAAAAAACATCGATTCCCCGAACTTCCTTCATCGATTTTATTCCTTTCATTGATTCCTCAAACCTCCAACTTAAAATCCCAAATATGCTCCAAATAGAACTCCTTTTCAGTTGATCCTTCAGTGTTCTTAACCATCCGCGCCCGCCCCAATGAAACTTTTAGGGTTCAATCAACCTAATTTATAGTAAGTTCAATGAGGAGAAATCGTAGATCTCAGAATGTTAGTGTTTAATATTGACAATTTTGATGTGCATGACATTAATTGCAATGGAGGAACTGAGGGGGGGTCGAGCCGGTGCAGCCACCCTGGCTCAGTTCCGACAGTTAAGATAGTACAAAATATGGGTTTGGCTCAAAGCCCAAAACCGTTTGAGATTGAGACCTTTGTCATGAATCCAAGGTCATGAAACCCAAATCTAAAGAAGTTCACATCATTAAAAAATTATTTAACATCAAATAAAAATATTAAAATATCAAATTAATACAGATAAACATCTTGATAGAAATAATGAGATACATATTAAATTAAATTAATAAAGCATCAAATTAAAATATTAAAAAACCAAATTAGAATTTTTAAACGTCACAAAAAATACATATAAAAATGAAATAGTTAAACACTAAATAAAACCCTATACATATATAATAAAATAAAAAGTTAAACATCAAATAAAAAACACTCTATAAAACATCAAATTAAAATATTTAAACATCGAATAAAGATATTTAAAATACACTTCAAAATTGAAATAGTTAGATAACAAATAAAACAATAAAAATACACATCAATCTAAAATAATGAATCATCAAACTAAATATAAAAATTATGCATCAAATTTCAATAGTTAAATCAAATAAAAATCTAAAATAAAATGTAAATAAAAGTAGTTAAACATCTAATAAAAACACTGAAAAACACATCAAATTTTAATATTAAAACATCAAACAAAAACACATATGAATTTTAAAACATCAAATCATAGAACAATATGTGACCCTAATATTGAAAAAAAAAACATCACTATTAAAAATTTAAAACTAATTCACACCCTTAAAAAATCAAATGATACATAAAATAAAAATATATATTCCAAAAAAAAGAAACATCAATATCAATTTTTAAAAGGACTCACTGAAAAATCAACACATAAATCAAAATGAAACTATAAATTATAAACTAAAATGAATAATAATAAAATATTACTAACTAGTGTCAACATGTATAAAGTGTCAAAAAAATAACATACAAACACGAGATTTACAATAAAAGATTAAAATTTAACTTTAAAACACATGATTTTAGTGAAAAGGGGCTAATGAAAAAACATCACAAAGTTTGGTTGAAACATCAAATACTGGAAATGAATCATCAAGTTTGATAGTAAAAAGGAAATACATAGTTTAATGTGAATATTACTTGTAATTGTAATTAGATTTAGATTCATTTTCCTTTTCCGTAAAGGTGTTTGTACCTCTATATAATGTACCCCAAAGCATGAATAAAATCACACATTATTACCATTATTTTTCTATATGGTATCAGAGGCTAAAATCCTGAAACATTAAAGAAAAATTTTCGCTGCCAATTTCCGTCGGAGCCGACCGCTGCCGTAGTCTTCACCACACGCCGACGCGTTTCTCGGTTTCCTCTCCGCCGATTCCGCATCCGACTGCCGCCGCAGCTTCTCCTTCAGCTGTAGTGACCGCCTGCTGTCCGTCCGTGACTGAATCAGCCGTGCGTGCTACTTCACGCGCCGCCCGTGCTCCACGCGCCGCCACCATCTTCTCTATGTGCCACCACG
>JAULKL010000012.1:1376099-1388328 GCA_032355745.1 Rubia rechingeri
TTGTAGCCCATTCCTACCGCTTTTCAAGTATGCCGAATTAGTGATTTTCACCTTTTCTAATCATCGAGTAGCTGTATATTGTCTTCACATGATTTTGGGGATACTATGAGAATTGCTTATCTTTGTAATCAATGTATGTATTCAATTGTTAAGATCTCAGAATGTCTTCTGTTAGGTGTCTTATATCCTTCAACTTCTCTTTGCTCTTGCAGTCATAATCGTATACTCCATTCCAGAGCGTACATTGATTTCAAAACGGCGGGTGATGTTATTGAGTTTGCTGAGTTTTTTGACAAGCATGTATTTGTCAATGAAAAAGGTAATGCTGTGCTGACGCTTAATACAGGAATAGGTTTTATGATCAGGAAATGGTAGATTTTTATCTTCAAAATTTAAAAACTCTCATGGTAATTCAAAGACCTACCAGATGCATTTTGTTCTTATACATTGAGCATACGATCATTTGGATGGGATTTCTTTATCTGGTCATTTTGGTTCAAATGATTTGCTAAAGTGATCTAGCCTTTCTTAAATAGGTACTCAATTTAAAACAATTGTCGAGTATGCTCCTTCACAGCGTGTTCCAAAGCAGTGGTCTAAAAAGGATGGAAGAGAAGGAACCATATTGAAAGGTATATACTTACTGTTATGCTAACTGCAGTAGGGAAGTGTACCTTTTTTATTCATTTCTATCCAGTTACAATTTATTGTTTTGACGAACATGTAGATCCTGAGTATATGGAGTTTCTTGATTTCATTTCAAAACCTGTCGAGAATCTTCCTAGCGCTGAGATTCAGTTGGAGAGGAAGGAAGCAGAACGAGCAGGTCAGTTTAATACATCATTTTCATAAGTAACTGATATAAGGGGCTGGAAAAATTGATCCTCTTTAATTTTTTAGGTGCTTTACTCCTCTGATGGATTTTGTCCGTCAGAAAATAGCAGCAAAGAGTGGAGCCCGGGTAAGAAACTAAAAATTCTGATTCATGCAAGCTACATTCCATTGGTGATGATTATGCTTTCCCAACTGTTTGTTCTTGGAAGTAAATAATGTACTGTTTCCATCAGCTTCCAGCGACAAGCGTTAGGCTCTCCAGTACCACATCATTTATGTTCTTCACAAGTGCTTGTTACTATACATGCATGTAATGTTGGTGGTATGCCTTTGGGGTGATGTCAGAAGTCTGTAAACTTGTTCCCAGAGGCTTCTATTCCTACAATAACTCTGTAGGAATTCATAAATTAGCATTTCACTTTAAAATGAAGAGCTCATATCTGCACTGTATGTTGTGTCTCTCTAAATTGCGTCATGGGATGTAATGAATTTAGAATGCATAGATAATGAATGATAGGAAGTATGTGTCATTTTGTCTTGGCTTTGTAAGATAAAAGGATTACAATAGTCTTTGTTAGTGGGTTAGTTTACTTCTAAGATGTGCACATTCAACTGCTCTGGCTGTTCTTTATGTGAATTCTTTGTGAGGTGAAGTTGTGTTGTGTATTGAAATGGAAGTGCTCAAGAATTGAAAATTGCTTGTATAGAAACCATTCTTTAAGTTTTGATCTATCGTACAGTGATGTCCTCTTTTTTCCATGCCAAGGCATCATATATACTTATTGGCATGATTATCTTAATAGCTACAGTCCTTCTCATCTTAGTTGGTATGAGGTTTCAAGTGTATAGGTAGGTCACCATAGTTTTTGTTTGGTGATTGAATAATTGCTATTTTGTGGAATTGCTTGCTCTTGCCATAAAACTGGCAGCAAGTGTGATATAATCTTGATTGTTTCTCATACACTAAGAGGTCTATCGCTAATAGTAAATCTACCTGAAGGGTTAGTGGATCATCAACTGGAATTCCAAGCTCTAATTCTTCAAAACGTGGTTCAGACAAGAGGAGGATACCTGCAACCATGGTACCGGACCCTTTTCAATTTTCTTTTATATCTTTTTCTGCAAGCTGGTATCTTCATGATTATCCAACCCGTTGCTGTTGTATGTTCTGTTTTCATGGCTAAGTCATATAGAGAGTGAAGGAATATTGGTTTATTTGGTGGTGCTTGAAGTCCTATGATTCTTTTCAGAAGGAATTAGAAACACTTCATTTTTAATGATGACGCCCGATACATGCTTTAGGAACTAAAGTAGGATGTAAGCATATGACAGCTGGTTCCAACACTCCAACTCCAAAGTCTAAAGCATTGAAAGTTTGTGATTTTGTAACTGAATAATTTACCAGGAATGGTGGTTTCTGACCAGCTTTAATGAAGCATTATGGTATTTTCATTTTATGGGGTTCTGTCTGTAGTTTTTTTTACTCATGGCCTTCATTTTTTTAAAGTTCCTATGTACTCCATTCTTGGCTTCTCCTAGCTTACTCCCGTTTTTGGCTTCTGCAAGTAAGAATTATGTATGTTCTTCTATGTGCCCTTAGGAAATTCTATTATTACCTCACCTAACAACCTTTACGTACTCCATTCTTGTTTTTTTGGCCAATTCCCTTCCATTTCTGTTTTCTGCACGCTTTGTATTTCATCTGCCAAATTCCTGAAATCATAGGACATTCATGTTTCACTTTCACTAATATTTTTTAGTTTTTTCCCAGGCATCATACTTGCGTTTCTTGTTCCTTTCAGAAACATTTTGAACTTCCCTTCTACTTTTAGACACCTGATCTGGGGGGACTTTATGTCTTTCTTTAAATTCCGTTACTACTTTCAAGCCTTTTTATACACTTGGCACTTTGGTTCCGGTGTTTTCTAGATTATTTCCATTTTTTGCTATTTCTTTGTAGATTTTGTACTTATGATTTAAGTTCCTTTCGGAAAGTAGTACCCATATATGTAATCCTGGTTGCACTTGGAAAATTTTACGATTATATCAGTGAATAACTCCTCCATACTTCAGTTGCATTGTTTACTACCTAACTTATGTTGTTGGTTTCTGTGTGCAGGTTGAGGCTCCCCCCACACAACATGTATTTGTGTTTAGTGTTTTACTTGACCTTTTAAAGCATTTTGGAGCTCAGTTTACATGATGAAGGCTACACCTTTGTTAAAATCTTCTAGGTTGACAGCTGCTTGATCGAGATTTTGATTTATACACCATACATTCCTATAAATCAGGTACAAGATGGTCCTCCAGATATTCTTTGCACATTTACGCAGATGCTTAGAACTGTAAATACACCGTGGAAAATTTCCACATATAGAATGGAGCGGTAAGTCAGAAACTCATCCTCTACAGTTTCAATTAGAAGCTGTTATATGTAAATGCTAGGTAGTCCAATGTCTAACTAGACATTCCATTGCTTGCATTCATAGAAATAATGGGTTGAAGGGTATTGTTGTTCCGCTTATGCATGAGTTGTTTGTGACCCTTTCTTGATGATACTTTTGAAATGCAAATGCAGATGATTGGCGGACTAAATTGGATGGCCAATCAATCTGAAAAGGGTCTTAACCAAAGTGTAAGGATCATGGTCCGCTACATCTACAGCTAAACCTTTTTTGTGTGGTACTTCTATGCTGTATTCTACTAATTTCTTCCAGTTTGTTGAAACGAAATTTTTGTCTTAATTATCTTATTCTTGTAGACAATGATAATTCCTGATTAGTTTCGTCAGAACCCAAAAGGATGGACATCTTTATGCCATACATGACCTATTAAAATGTCGGGATTGGAAACACTCTGAGCTTTTTTGAAAACAATTAGCTGCTAAATTTGCACTCTGAATTGCTTTTCAAATTTCAATTAGACTTTTTATGTCTTAATTAGCATGAAATGTAATTGTTGTATGCAGGATGGAGAACATAGAAGAAAATGCACAGCCATACTACAGCAAGAGGAAAATTCATGCTTCCTATGATGTTTCAAGGTTCCCTATATCTGTACTTCATTTCCCTTCTTCATAGCACCCCACCAGTGGTCGAAGATGGTAAAGCAAGAAACAGGGTCACATAATTTCACGGTCGACGGAAGGTAAGAGTAAAAAGCAATACAAAAAGCAAATTATACTATGAACACCCAATTTTAATTTATTTGATGTTATTTTTTACCTTGCCTTTTAGTGTGCTTGGAAGTAACGTTACATATGATGAATGTATAGGTTAAGTCTATCATTGGAAAATATGCTGGCTGTCGCATGTTTGCCTATAACTTGTCATCTGAAAATGCTCATTTCTGTTGATTTTGCACACTTCAGATGTGTTAGCAATGCATATGAAGTGTTTGATTTTTTTACTAAGTTATACACATAGATGTAATATATATCTTCCACCAAAGTCGTTCAAAAGTCCGCAACTACCACATATGCTTATCTGTTCGAGTATATTATTAACGGTGATATATGCGTGTTATTGTTCCCTCCTCTGTCGATTCTGCAATTTCATTTCGGTAACATTTTTTTGTGCTTCACAATTTGTTTAGTGCTCTTAGTAGTTGAAGATAGTCCTTTTTTCAATTTTTTTAATGAAATATGAGTGTTTTACTCACCTATTTGTATATATTATATTAAGCCCAAATTTAGGTTGCAAAACTGGCTTCTTTAGTTGGTCAATTATATTGAAACTCTTTTACATTATAAAAAATGATCATATTGCACCGAGCGATATGAATGATAATCTCATTTGCACATAAGCACTTCACATAAAACTATAGAGACCCCGACAGTTGTGTTGTTATGATGAGACTTGTAGTCAGAGGAGTTAAAAAGTAGTGCCTGCTGTTGTAGTTGACCTGTACACAAGTTAACCATTGCTTTAATTTTGGTGCTCAAATCATCACAATTGACTATAAGTCCACCAAGTTACAAATTTGGGACACAAAGTGTTTAACTACTGCTTCTATGCATTATAGTGTCCAGTTCTTTTCCATGACTTTGATCTGTTTCAGCCTTGCTAAGAATCATTTCAGTCTACTACTAGGTCATGCTATAGAGTCGCTGCTGCAATGCTTGTTTATGACATCATATCTCTTATGTGAAACAAACCACAATTATAGCTTACCTGGCTACCAGTATAATTGTCATGTTTGCAGGAAAGTTTGTAGCAGGTGCATGATTTACTCGTGTTTCAGTTCCTATTTTGTGTTGTATCGTAAAATTTCTTGCAGCAATTATCTTCAGTGAACTAAAAATATTTGGACTAATCCTACTACAGGTGCGGTATTGATTTCAAGAATTATAGAGTCTTCAGCAAAGGTTTAATTGATACAAGTCAACATTGCTTACTTATTTTCCATGCCTTTCTTTCTCAGCAAATGTGTACACCCTGCTACTTAAGCCTTGTCATTATGTTCTTTTTTTCCAGGTTTGGTTCTATCATATGCAAGGCAATTCAACCCAAATTATCAACAAAAAGGGAGAATAAAGGAGGATGAGGAATATCTCCTTCCACTATGAAACTACAGCGCGGGTCTTTCTCATTTCTGGGCGGGATTCGGGTAAATTATTGTGGTGTATATTTTGCGGGTAAATGAATAGTTTCGGTGCCTTAACATTGAGATTCTTTTGAAATACAACCTTTTTTGAATGAATTGTTGGACAAATTTTATCATTTTAGTGCAAATAAAGAATCTTGTGTCATGCTATTATCCTTCATCGATCTTATTTAGTTCTCAAAGAGTTGGATTATTTACTTTCTATGCTATTATCAGCATGATTCGACACAAAAAATACCAATTTTTTTCTCAGATTCGACGCGCGGGCTGGACACACCTAGTCTACTATATATTAAAAGTGAGGATTGGTTTATGCACAGTATTTCATTTTTGTCATCGTATTTTTTATGGTTTACCAAATCTACGCGTCAATCAATCCTTCATAGCACACTCTTCTTCACTTTTCTAGAGAATTCCACAAGATTCACCTTCTCAATCGCTTTGGATGTGTGGAATCTGACTATTGACCTCTGTTTCTCCACTTACATGCCACAGCCCAGCAAAGTCGATGCTAAATTTCTAGAGAAAACATCGGTGCAAGGGGGAGAGGGATTCTCATGTGATTTTGAATTTGCGGAGACCACTAATCGACGAAGAGAAGACCCCATTCACAAGCTATCGGATTGGTCATTTCCTTTTCTTCACATTTCAATTGATGTCAAGATTATTTTTGGTTGTTTTGTATATTTAATCGCCGCATGCAAGGTGTTTGATTAATTGTGTGTATGACTGATTCCATCTTTTTTTATCTCACATTTGTAGCTCTTGAATGGAAACATCAATGGCCAAGTTTGACCAAGTTTTGATTTTTTGTTTACGTTGGAGCTTGGTGTTCGAGAAAATGATAGTGCGGTTATGAGTTGTATATTGGGTAATGATAGTGCACACATGGTGTTTGACAAAATGCTAGATAGGTTTTGAATGATGAGTTTTGTGTTGTGCAGGAAATTGTTGATGAGGTGGATGGTTGTGTCGTCTGATGCTTTGGTGTTTTTTTCGGCGGTGCTATATTTTGTCGTTGCATACTATTCTGGAAAGCCGAAGCTGCAGAAGAGCTGTATAGGGTGGCACACTTCTTTGTGCTTAACTCGTGTCTCATTTTGATTGATCATGACCATTTTCAGTATAATTGTATTAGCTTGGGGCTTACTGTTGCGGCAATTGCAGCGATTTTGTCTAATAGAGATGTTATTGGTTCTATGCTTTTTAGTCTTGCTCTTAGCCATAAGCAGGTGCATGATTTCATTTTTCTCCCGGTTAAGATTTTTTGTTAATAAGGAAAAGTTGGCCATTTTCTTGTTCTTGGTTTGTGAAGTTCTTAGTTGGTTTGTTGCAGATGAGTGCGTATTTTGCTCCAGCCTTTTTTTAGCTAACAGTTGGGGAAATGTTTAAGGCAAAGGAACCCCTTTGTTGAGATGGTGAAGCTCGGATTGGCAGTGTTAGAGACGTTTGCTATTGTCTGGGGCCCATATCTTCAATCAGTAGAATCAATTTTACAGGTAATTCACTCAGTCTCCATCTGTCTTTGTTTGAGCTTATTTTACTTTTTCTTTAATGGAAATCTTGTCGTCATCAACAATTTTGCATTTTATCCATCTTGGATCCGGAGTGCGTGAAATTAGTTTGTACATTAGAAACAAAGAAGTTCCACGTTCTCATGAGGATGCCTGCTTGTTTTGATAGGTCTTATATAAATTTGGTTCTTCCCAATTTATCTGATTTAGTATATGCTGCTTGTTAGTTGGTTAGAAAACAACAGCGAAGCCTTTATCCCACTACGTGGGGTTCACCATATGTATCATATATCACCATTATATCATACTATATATCAAAATGTATACCATGTCTTTATTTATTTTCTCATTTGGAGTCTTTTTATGCATACACGTTTGCTTTAGTTGTTTTCAACTTTCCATCCGTCTTAATTGGGCCCCAACATACAACTTAGGCATGTTAATATCATTCTTTTGATATATGCCACATTAGACTAGAATGATACATCTGAGATCTCCGCACACTGAATTCTTAGCAGGGTTTCATTCACTTATTTAAGTTGAACTGAGCGGCTATAATTGCTAATTTGTAAGATTGAATTGATCAAGTTGATGTTTCATCCAGGTCCTATCTCGCTTGGCTCCCTTTGAAAGAGGCATATATGAGGACTATGTGGCAATTTTTTGGTGTTCCACTTCAGTGATTGTCAAATGGAAGAGATTATTTGCAACACAACCTTTAAAACTGCTGAGTCTTGATGCAACTATTTTTTCATGCCTACCTTCAATGGTTCAGTTAATATTGGCTCCTAAAAAGTCAGGCTTTCTATATGGACTTCTCAATTGTTCTTTGGCATTCTACCTTTTCTCATTTCAAGGTACGAAACTGCTACAAGAATGTATATATTTGAATTCTTAATTGAGATGCAGCAAATGACAATTATCAATTGCTGACAACTATCTGAATTGTTAAAATTGCAGTTCATGAGAAATCTATCCTTCTGCCACTTCTGTCGGCTAGCTTGCTAGCCTCTGAAGAGCCCTTTGTTTTTTGATGGTTAACCCTAAATGTCTTGATCTCTATGTTTCCTCTCATTGTCAGAGGCAAATTAGTACTCCCTTCTTGCCATTTTTCATCATCCAAAACGCACCATTTCCTCTTGTTTTCTCCTTCGTTTTCTCCTATTTTCTTTTCTTTTTTACTCATTTCCATTCCACCCATACGTGGCTCCGTGCCTATCATTCACAGTTTACCTGCACTAAGTGTGTATTCCATTTCTTAGCCTACACTCTCATTATCTTAACCATTTTATCTTTGCACAACAGCTTAACAAAGTGTGCACGTTTTCAAAAGAAAACTGTGTGCCAAATTTTGAGAAAAATGTTGGGATAAGGAGGCAAGGGATTCTCCCTGGTGTTTGAATTAACGGTGACTCTTCAATGATTAATGTTTTGTCTATATTTTCTCAATGTTTTGTTTGTTTGTTTTTAAACATGAATTCTAACCCTCGATGATTTTGGAGGTCGTTTGAACAATTTTCTACAATTTCATTTCGTTTTCTTTCTTGCATGACAGATGTTTGACGATTTATCCCAGTGAATGACTCTATTTTCCCCCTCTCTATTTTCTTGACCAGGATGGCATGGCAAGGGAGAGGAAGGATCTGAATTTTCTTGGGCTGAAGATTAATGGGAAGGTTGTGGCTGAGGTAAAACCTCAAGTTAAGAGTTCTAGGGAAAACAACAACAATGTTTTGATTTTCTTGTTTACGTTGGATCTTGTATAGGAATGTCTCTTTATCTCCTCATCTCTATGATTTTCAAATCTTATCACTTGATCCATGTTTATTAACTGTGAGCCTGTAGCTTTGCACATATGCCACGCATTATGACATAAACTTTCTATTGTATCTATGTATGATGCATGATAGGGAACATGATATTTTTAACTATGGGGATGCCGAGGCAGGACGTGTTATGCAAACGATTATAGGTGGACGGAGGGGTCAAGCTAATCAGGTACTGTATATATCCTCTGTGTGGTGAATGAATGATGTTACAAGACTAATGGTGATTTTGCTTAGATCTATGTGAGTTGTTGTAAATCATAGGAGCATGCTACTAAAATGATTCAGAATATCAAGAATAAATACTATGTGATGCATGCAACTTATTATAATTTCATATATCTTTTGCAGGGTTCCAGATTAACAACATTTCAGTTGGTTTATGCGAACGTTCTTCCCACTGTAATTGTGGATTTTGTCAATGCATCACCTATGAATGTTGGTCATGTTAATGCTGTTATTGTGGGATCTGATCATGTTGCTGCCAATGGTACTTTCTACTGATGCATCCGTTTATAATTTTCAGGTTTCATATGAACTTACCTATTCTAACTTTTGAAAAATGATATGTGATGGCATTTTAAGATATTAGACAGCATTTTAAAGGATCCTCATGCAATGTTCATGGGATTCTTCTTTTCAAATTATTTTCCTCCCATCGGTATGATGGATTATGTCACTGAGATGCATTCTCGACTGGAATTTTTTTTCAAACCTTCGATTCATTCTATGAAGAACTTATGATGAGCATATTGGTCCAGATCACCCGAGCTTAATGAATGATGACATTGTTGACATTCTTGTTGTCTATGAAGATAACTTTATCATTACTATGCTTAGGAGTATAACTTTTTAAGTATGTGGAAGACTTTTTTTATATGGCCATCCTGCATATTGTGACAGATTTAGTAAACAGTCTTGCATCATTAAGAAAGATACTATTTGCATGCTTATTTTTATTCTAAATCTGTTGATTTTGTTCATATTCAGGAGGCCTCAAGGGTCAAGACAAAATGATCCATGTGCAAACTAATCATCCTCAATTCGCTGAATTAAATGGTGAGGCAAAGGCTGATGCAATCAATGATATAAACAGATCACCATGAGCCATGTCAGAAGATTCAGCTACATCAATTATGGAAGAGTCAAAAGTTGTTGATTTATTGAAGAATTTCTTACCATCACAACCTAATGCTAAGTACTCAAATGAACTGCAAGTAAGTTTTTTTAGCTTTACTCGATAAATATCGGCGACGATGCCGCTGCCTCCGTCGATGTTGATCAAGTTGTTACGACGCTTGAGGAAATGATGGAGGACGAGGATTTGAGCAGCGCCGTCAGCGGCAGAGGCCGAAAAGTGAAGGGGCCATGGTCTCCGGAAGAGGACGTAAGGCTTAGTCGACTAGTGAGTAAGTTTGGGGGAGAAATTGGGTAATGATCGCCCGGGGGATTCCAGGGCATTCTAGAAAGTCGTGCCACCTTCGCTGGTGTAACTAGCTCGATCCTTATGTCAAGCAGAAGCCTTTCACTGGTATACACTCTGCCTCCTTTGCTAATTTTAAATTTTGTTTCAGATTATGTTTTCTATTTGCATTTAATTGATTTTTTTCTGTTTTGTTGAAGGTGCTACTGTATTTTCGATTGTGCTATGATTTTGCTTCTGAGTTGTTTTCAAGTTAAAATATAGGGCTTATTATATGTTGTTATGTACTCTGCATTTCTCAGAGCACAATCTTTAAAATTTAAAAAATGTATATTATGAGATTAATGTGATGACATTTGTTAGTTTGATTGCTCATAGTTTGAGGAAGGTTGTGCTCATTGGGCACTTTTCTGTTTGAAGGAAGAGGCTATTTCCTAAGGATATGTGCAGTTTGTAATGCTTATTGCGCAGAATGTGTAGAAATGTAGGAGTATCATTTTTCATAGGAAAATATCGATAGTATTACGCCGAAGAGCTGGTTGATGAAGTGAGAATAATTAGAAAATTACGAGAAAATTCTTTGTTTGGTGCTACAGTAACATGCATGAGATGCAAATGGTGAAGTCGCATTCACCAAATACGACTTCAGGTAATTTTAATTTTTTAAAAAAATTAAAAACAGTTGGCGCAATTACCAAATGCGCCTTCGGGTAATTTTTTTTTAAAATTAAAATCAGAGGGCGCATTTACCAAATGCTCTCTCTTTATTATTTTTTTCTGGAAAATCACTGAATTTAATAATAAAAAAGGAGAAATTGAGGGTGCATTCACCAAATGCGCCCTCGTCAACTTTTAATTATTAATAAATTCACCTTCGACACGTGTTATTCGATTATTGTATTACTAATACGTACACTTCTACCTATCCGTACATGAATAAATTCATATTTTTCATACCCAAGTTCATGTTCATTTTGTTATTAAAATCGTCATCCAATTAAATAAAAAATAATATGACTACTATTTTATTCTTTCACAATCAACTTAATTATTATCGAGCAAAGTATATAATTTAAATTTCTTGCATACAACTTTATCTCAATAATATATAAATACATATATGTGTATATATGTATATATATATTCATTTTTAAATTTATTTGATACATCTTTGTCAATTTTTGTATCAATATTAATTACTTGGAAAGTTATAATATTTCCGTCCACTTATTTCACTGAATGCGTACAATCTTTTTTTCCAATTTAGCCTTCAAAATTTCAGACGATTAATCAAAAAAATTACAACATCCTCTCTTTATTTTATATAATATTAACATAAAAACAATTTCATAACGACCCAAATCCTAAAAACAGGGACCCAAATTTTCCCCAACTCCCAAATCATAAAACACGGACCCAAATCAAAAAATCTGTTCCGTTCCCGTAACTTGTTGCTGATTCATCAAAAATTTTAATGTCGTAGCATTTCTATCCCTAATTTAAGAAATAATATTATTATTAAAAATGAGTTCATATGAAAATTACATTTTTATTTGAATTCGACCCATATACAACTTGAAAAATAATATTATAATATTTTTATACAAATAATAATTAAAATATTATTTTTTCAAAATAATTCTAAAGTATAAATCAGTTACAATAGTATATAAAACATTTATATTTATATAAAATAATATCATTTTTATTTATAATATAAAATAATAAATTAATGATTTTATAAGAAAAAATATATATTTATATTAAAATATTATAACATATAATATTATTAAAAATGAGTTCATAAGAAAATTATATTTTTATTTAAATTTGACTCATATGCAACTTGAAAAATAATATTTTAATTCTAATAATAAATAAATATTATATATATTTTTAAAATAATTATAAAGCATATAAATTACAATAGTATATAAAATATTTATATTTATATAAATAATATCATTTATATTTATAATATTAAATAATAAGTTAATAATTTATAAGAAGATAATATACGAGGTATA
>JAULKL010000012.1:1452690-1464867 GCA_032355745.1 Rubia rechingeri
TTGTGTAAATGCATGAATTGGTTCAATGCTTAGACACAGTGTAGTGTTTATAAGTGTTACCAAGCTTGTTGATTCTTTGTACTTAATTCCACTAATGGGATACTTTTAGGCGTTGAATGACTAAAGGGGTCATTAGTGAGGTATAGCAAGAGATGTCGAATTCACTATTGTAAACTACTATCAAAGAAGGGTAGAAGATTTATCTTTACAACAATTAGTTAAAGTAGTAAATAGGTTTTAGATTCAATGATAGATAAGATGTTCGGAAGCGGATATCTATTGCCCCCAAGGCTTTTTCATTTGTAGTTTTTATCCTTTTTATTAGTTTGTTGCATGATTACATAGTTACTTGACTTTGCTAGTTGTCTTGTCTTGTCTTTACTTTCACAACTTAGGAAAACCAACCCAAAACCCCCCTCTTTACATGTTTTTATATTTATTTATATATCTATAAAGAGTCATATATCCACCCTTATATGCATGAACCCTTAGGAAAATCCCTCTTCTCTGTGGACGACCCCGATTTGCCACTATCTACTAAATTTTATTTAGTAAACATTTAGGGCTTATAAATTGTATCTTTGAGAGGTACGACGATGACCTCTCACTATGTTAAAGATGATATTCATATCATCTCAGGTAGTATTCCTTCCTCTTTTTCTCCCCTCAATCCTACTGACAAGTTATTATACTCCCAAAATAGACAGGTTTCGAACAGTTTATGCCTCTACTTCAAGCTGCTGAACAAGAAAATTTGACTCAAGACTCATCCATTCATATGGACTGCTCCCAGGAAGTCTAGTTAGTTCAGGTAAGTCCTGATCAGGTTAGTTCACATACTTAAAAAACTGTAAAACCTAATGCTGTTAAATATAAACCAAAGAAAGCTAATTATTTCACAAAACTGAATAAAATGATGTTCAGATCATCATCAAAATGCTCTAAATCAGGTGAATTATGATGACTATAACATCTAAAATGAAATTTCTTTTCTGGAACTTAAGAGGAATGGATACATCTATGCTTAGACTTCAAAATCTAATTAGAACCCACAAATTTGAACTTATATGTCTCATTGAACCCATGCATGGTAATAATACTTGTTCAGATTATATGACCCAACTTGGTTTCAGTGACTATATACATTCAAGTAACTCTCAGATTTGGATTTTATGGAAGAATAACATGCAGATTGAACTTTTATGTGATAACCAGCAATATCTTTTTGTTAAAATTCTTAGTCCACAACTAAATACAACCATGAAAGTTGTATTTATCTATCGATTGAGAACTAGGATAGAAATATTGAAACTTTGGTCTGATCTTCTAGCCCTAAACACTACTGACACCATTTTTATTGGGGATATAATGCGATTACTTCCATATCTGAATACAGGGGCTCTGCTAATCCAAATAAAGCCAGTATTCTAGATTTTAACAAATTTAAAAATGACAAGGAATTACAAGAAATTAACACTGTTGGTAACCTCTTCACATGGAGTAATTCTAGGCTTAGGAAATCGACCTTTAAGAGATTAGATAGAGAATTATGTTCTGCTGATTGGTTATTTAAATTCCATTCATCATCCATTCAAATTCTGAATAGACAAACATCTGATCACTCACCACTATTCCTTACTGTAGGAACCAAAATTCCAACTGTACCTAAGCCTTTCAAGTTTATAAACACTTGGTACAATAGGACTGATTTCAACCCACTAATTAAAGAAAATTGGGATATCCCAATTCCTCAAAAAGGAATTTTAGGTTTTTACCTCAAACTGATTAGGCTTAAGAAAGTTATAAAAGTCAGGAATAAGAATGTCTTTGGTAAAATTGAATCAATGTAACCAAAGCTGAAAACAACCTTAGGCTAGAAGAATTACAATATGATCATTCACAGAATGATCATAATTTAATTCAACTAAATAATTCCAAAGATGAACTTACCAAAGCTCTTAAATAACAGAGAAAATTCTGGAAACAAAAGGCTAAAGTTAATTGGTTAAAAAAGGGGATGACAACACCAAATACTTCCATAATTCGGTTAAGGAAAGGAAATCTAGGCTACAGATTACTAAGATTAAAAGCTCAGATGGAGTTTGGTTAGAGGACATGGATCTAATTGAAAAAGAGGCTGTTAACTTCTATAAGAACCTGCTCACTGAAAACCATAATCCCTCAGTTGGACATTATTTTTTCAAGCTTTCTAGGACAAATTCCAAAAATAGTCACTGATGAAGGCAATCAGGAACTATTAAGGCCTATTACTCTTGAGGAACTGAAACAAACTATTTTCAGTCTTAATAAGAATAGTAGTCCAGGTTCAGATGGATTTTCTGGTTGTTTTTGTATTAAGTCTTGGGAGATTATTTCTTGGATTTACTAAAAGAAGCAAATGATTTTATCTCATCCTCATCTATTCCAAATGGTATAGGGAGCACCTAGATAAAAATCATTTCAAAGAAACAAACTCCTTCCTGCTTTAGTGACTACATGTCTATCTCATTATCTCATGTTTCAAACAAAATTTTCTCTAAGATAATCACTGAGAGAATTAAGCCTTTGATGGATACGTTGATCTCCCCTAATCAGTCTGCATTCCTGAAGAAAAAAGACATCTCTGACAATGTCATTTTTCTCCAAGAAATGATCTGATTTCTAGATAATAAAAATAAATCACCTAATTGCATCATTAAACTTTACTTAATGAAAGATTTTGATAGGGTTAGCTGGTATTTTCTTAATAGTATCCTATTGCATTTTGGTTTACATGGTAAGTTTGTGAATACAGTGATAAAAAACATATCTAGTGCTTCATTCTCTATCTTAGTTAAAGGGAAAACGATAGGATTCTTCAAATCTTCAAGAGGTATCAAACAAGGTGATCCTCTATCCCATTTTCTCATTAATTTTTTCACTGAGTCCCTCACTAGGCCATTGACTTTTTTCCAGAATAAAAAAATTTGATTATTTTCAGCTGCCACATAACTCCTCCCATATATCTCATTTAAGTTGTGCATATGACACCATAATTTTTCTAAAAACTACTGAAAGAAATCTCATAAGGATGAAAGTATTTTTGAAAGTTTTTGAACGAACCAGTGGCCAAAAGATAAATTTTGAGAAATCTGACTTCGAGCTGAGGAAGCATGCATCTGTGGCTAAAATTAACCAAACAAAACACATTCTTGGCATGAAAATAGGAACTTGGCCTTTTAAATACCTGGGGGTCACTATGTTTAGAGGCAGATTAAAAATGTGTATTTTAGGCCTATTTTAGAACAAATTGACTCAAAGATTCATAATTGGAAAAATAAGTGGTTTCCTATGGAGGAAATAACTCTTATTAATAGCTGTTTATACTCTATTCCTCAACATGTTTGGACAGTTTTTAAGCCAACCACCTATGTCATTAAGCAGATTCAAATAAGGCTGGCTAATTTCTTTTGAGGTGATTTAAATGATAGGACAAAAAAACACTGCAAGAAATTGACACATCTATGTATGCCTACAGACCAAAATGGTTTAGGTTTTAGGTCTTTAAAATCAATCATCAATGCATGCATCCTTAAAATTTGGTGGAAATTCCAGATTGGGGATACATTGTGGTCAAAATTAATATGGTTCTTAGCTGATTTCAATAGAAAGTCACTTAACTAGAAAAGAATTTGGTCAGTTAACCAAGTAGCTGAAAGCTTAACCAGGGTGATTCATGGAAATGGGAAATGTCTTTTCTGGTATTCTAATTGGACAGACACTGGTCCTATAATTGATCAATTTCAACCACAAGACTCATTTTTTCAAATTATTCCATCTGAGTGCTCTGTCTCAGATTTTATTTGCCACAAACATATTTATCTACCTCAAATAGCTTCCTATATTTGACTTGATACTGCTATTTTTTTGCAGGAAGCAAACATCATGCCATACATACCAGAAAGATTAATTTGGAAACCAGAAGCAAATGGAGAATTCAATTTTAAATCAACCTACAAAGCCTCAGCAAATACATATGGTAGTAGATCTTCCCTCCTTAAAGTGTGGAACTTCATAACTCCTAAAAATATTTCAGTCTTTATGTGGAAATTGATAAACTATTTTCTGCCTTTTGATGACATCTTAATATGGTATGGTTTCCAACTTGCTTCAAAATGTATTTTCTGCAATAATCCAGATTCAATAGATCACTTTTTCAACTCTTGCCATATTGCCAAATGCTTCTTCATATACATGTTCAGCTTGTTCCTTTTCCGTGGGATAGACTATGGTCATTATGGAACCTTGAGGGTTACACACCATGCCATAAGATTCTAGTTTCAATTTTACCATCACTTATATGTTGTTTCTTAGGAAAATTAGAAATAATATTATCTTTAATGAAACAAAACCCTCTGTTGAATCCATAATTAAAGACATAAAACATGAACTTTATTTCTTGCTGCTTGGTAAACCAGTTTTTTCATCTTAGGCTTAAGACATAGATTTCATTAGCTCAGGTCTAATCCCAGCTATGAGACCCCGTCCAAAACCTATGATAAATATTGTTAATTGGTTCAAACCCTTCAACTCACCTTTTAAAACCAATGTTGATGCATCTTGAATGCAAAATGGACAAACTAGGATTGGTATTATATTTAGATCAGATTCGGGTTATATGATTCATGCTAAATCTAATTTCATCATTTGTGAATCACCCCTACAGGATGAGATGATGGCTATCATGTTAGATATTTTACTCATTAATCTATTGGAAATTAACTTTGAATTGGAAAGTGATTGTCTGTTGGCTATCAATAAAATAAGGGATCCATTGATGGCTAACTGGAAACTTTATAACCTTGCTGATAGAGTTAACATACTCCTAATTGGAAGAACTTTGATCCACACACATAGACAAGGTAACAAGGTTGCGGATTGTATTGCAAAAAAGGCTAGGACTCTGTCTTCTGTAAATACTTATCTTTTCCATGAATTGGACAATAAACTAAAGGGTTTATTGTGATTGATAAACAAGGAATACCTGAAATCAGGATTTCTATAACTTAATTCGGATGCTACTGATTGTCATTCCTTTTTCCTTTGCAGATGGTCACAAAAAAATAACAGAGATGATCATACAATCACGGTGCTCTACTCTCAGGAACCCTCACGTGATCATGGAATCTCCTTCATACTTCCTACATTTGATCTGCATTCATGGAACCTGCATGGAAACTTCAAGATGATCAACACTCAAGAAACCTTAATGCTCACACAATTTCTCTCCTTCTACCTCGGCATTCCTAGAGATGCTCAGTATACATGAAATGTGGAATGCGTTTCTGCCTTCATTAATTCTTCAAATGCAACACACTATTTCTCTCTTGCTTCTATAGATGGTGGACATTCCATGTTTTGTCTGCTTGCTGAAAGACTTTTTTGGCCTTCTGGGAACCAAAATTCATTTTGTAATCATTAAGATTACCTCAATAAACAAGCTTGTTTGTGTTGGTAATCATGCACATCGATCTCTACTAGATTTCACTACTATAGCTTTAGTTTTAGTAACTATACAACATTTGCATGTCCGGCCTCTCTAAGTCGACACACAGGGGGTGGAGGCTTATGAGGAGGAACAGTTGGAAAAGTTTTCAATACTCTTATTGTAATTACACCATTTTATTTTCAGCTTTAGAGTACTTATAAATCCCCCAAATTTTAACGAGATGTTTTATATTTTAAAAAAAAGAAAAGAATTTTGATGTAGCATTTCTACCCTTGTTAATTATATTTAATTGTTATATCTAATTAATACAACGAGGAAAGGTTTCATACTGAGAGAACAAGAAACGAGAGAACAAGAAATGAGAGAACCTCAAGCCTCTATCTTCATCGGCAATTTAGTCCAGCTAGGAAACGTAACACATCTATCTTCCATCAAGCCTATAATTGTATAGGAGAAATCTGTTTTTATCTACTCCCTCTATTCCATTTCAAACTGCACACTTTCTTAATTGGGCAGTCCGATCTCAAATTAAAATATTTGACCTTTACCAAAAATGGCTCATTTATTTTGCTGGAAAATGTCCAAAAATTGCTCATTTATTTCGCTGGAAAATGTCCAAAAAGCCCTTAAATTTTTTGTTATTTACTTAGTTTCTGGACTGATTAAGAGTAAATTATGGTTTGCCTTTTTCTCTTTCCAAAGCTCTCCCACGTGACTCTGCCTTTTCTTCTCACCAAACTATCAGATCTCTCCTCACCAACCTCTCGAATTCTCTCCTCACCAACCTCTCAAATTCTCTCATTTCTCACTTTTACTCTTCACTTCCTCTCATTTCATCTTTTCCTTTTAATGATCAAAGCTATTCTTGTTGCGCTGTTCTTGATATTGCACTGTTCTTGTGTCACTCAACACTTTTAAACCCATTTTTTTGTTTGAATCCGTAAGTTTGTTGATGTTTTTGAAAACTAGAACATTAAATCTTGTTTTATTTGTGGATTTCATCTTATTTTCATCATTTTTACTGTCGATATGGGTTTAAATCCTATGTTTGTTCGTATTTTTAGATCTTGTTGAATAAAGGTTTTAAAAATGTAGACTTATGGTCAAAATGTAGATTTTATTTAAGTTTTAGTCATTGAAATGGTTAATCAACAAGGCTTTGTTGTTATTTTCCGTTCCATATACATTTTGAGTGTTAGATATGAGTTTTTCGGCCATTTACACTGTATTGTAGTAGAAACCACCAGTGTTCTCCAGCAGTGATGACCAGAATCAGATGTATTTTGGGCTTGAAGAAGTCCTTGGTGGTGGCGGAATATTTGTTGCGCCAAAGACCTTTGACCCACTAGAAATCAATGGGTGTGGATTCTTTCTTTAGAGATGGAATTGCAGAGATCATTTTCTGCGCCAAAGACCATTTGCAGGGATGGAATTGAAAAGGTAAGTTTATCCTTTGATCATCTTCTATGGAGTGTTGTTTTGAAAGCATAGTGGGGCTCTTATGTGAGGGAGTGTTCGGGGTCATTTCATTTTGTACTGGCATTCTTATTTTTAATTCTTGTGTTTTTCACAGATCTTGAATTCATGTGTTAATGATATTGCTGAAAGTGATGAAATTGAGGCCTAGAAAGAAAGATGGCCAGTTCTTACTGAGAATATGAAGATGGTGCAGTTCTTGCTATTAGTGTTAAATCATCCGTTTATTTTCGTTAATTAGCACTAAACATATGTCAGCTTTTGTCATTTCAAATCATACTTTATGTCTACTTTTCTGACTTTTTTTACTGTTGATATTTCCCACCTCAATTTCTCTTTCTGTAAATTGAGGTGGGACAGAAGGAGTACGTTAAAATGAGCTGCAACTAAGGTAGCAAGAGGTAAGTGTAACACGGCCTGTTCTAGTATATCGTATTAAGGGGCTGTTTGTTTCAAGCAGGGGAAGGGAATGGAATCGGGAAAGGGAAAGAAAAAAAAAGGAAATGAATGATATTAGATTTCTCCAATTGTTTGGTTCAGTAATGGAAAAGGAATCAAGTTCTCCTTCATTCCCTATATACTTGTTTGGTTCAAGAAGAGGAAACAATTTAAATTTTTATTTCTAATACAATGGTAGTATAAGTAATCAAATAAACTACCTTAAAAATATGGAACTAAATTAATAAAGACAAAGTTTTGGAAAAGATGGTATTTCCATAGACTTATAGAAAGACGGAGTTTAATTAGAATAATAAAAGGTAAAAAGTCTTAGTTACAATATTAAAAATTTATTATGCAACGTGTAATAGTTATAAAGTTTATAACCCTATTCATACAACCCAAAATTTTTATCTTCATTTCTTCTAATTTGCACTTTAAACCTTGATCTTTCCATGAATTATGGAAAGACCTTCTTTCAAGAGACGGACTCATTAATAAACCAAAATAATAAATTAAATTATTTATATAATAGAATAATATATTTATATTAAAATAATATAATTATTATTAATTGTATAAATTATGAAATAATATTAATTTTTATGAAAATAATAACACTATTAATTTTAATAATATTCGACTCATATACAACTCAAAAAAATTTATTATATATTTTTTACGTTTGATATTAATTTTTTATCTTAAATTCATTTAAGTTAAAGTATTTGTTAATACTTAATTTATTACTATTTATATTATAGAATTATAAAAGAATAGTATTAATATAAAAAGAATATATTTATTTTAAAATAATATAACTATTCTTCAAAGTATAAAAGTTAAAAAATAAAATAATTTTTTACTTAAAATACCGGTTCATGTGAAAACTATAGTTTTATTTAAATTTGACTCACATGCAACTCAAAAAATAATAACATACTCAAAAAATGAATCGAGTAATATTTTTATTGAAAATAATAATCAAAATATTTTAATTTTTATTTCGATAATAAATATAAATTAGAACTCAATTAGAATATTTATATAAAATAATATAATAACTATTTATTATATAAAATAATTATTCATAAAAGAAAATTAGATTTATATTAAAATAATATAACTATTATTTATAGTATAAATTATGAAATAATATTATTTATTATTAAATTTTAGTTTATAAGAAAACTATAGTTTTAGTAATTTTCAACCCATATACAACTCAAAAAATTATAATACTATTTTTTTCATTATTGTGTTATTAATTTTCTTTGAAGCTAAAATATAGCGATACTATTTAATTAATTTATTCTCTTAAAATATAGCAATACATATATATATATATTCCAATTCATGTTTGTACAAGACTAAAATCTTAAATAACAGTAAAAATATTATATATTTTTTCAAGAATCTTAATTGTTTAAGAGATTTGAATGTTTACAAGTAGAAAAAGACGTCTGAGTAAAAGCTTGGAAAAGAAATGTGAAACATGGGCAATCCCAATTCCAAGGTGATGGTAGAGAATTACCATTCACCGAATTGAGAGAATCCCAACCGTAAAAAGAGGAAAGGAAATATTTAAAATAACAACCAAACATTAACTAAAGAATTCATTAAGTTTTATTCTGCTTCCCCAAATCAAACATCCCCTAAAATCTGACATGGACTACCTAGGGAAACTTCCATAAATTATAGTTTTAAAAAAGCCAACTAATCATCATGTTCCTTATCCAAAGCAATCCTATCCTGAACCAGCATTTGACTATGTAGCAAAATAGCACTAATGAACAGGATAGAGTTAAAACTTTCACCTAGTCCACACATTTTACACATTCTAAAAAACAGAGAAAAGATAATTGCAAACCAAAATTCATCAATAATCAGATTGAATTGACCAGTTGAGGAAAGAGTTTCTCCCCCGCCTTTCTGAGGGCTGAGAGGCCTCCACGAGTGCATGTGTAGGTGATATGGTGGTCGAACAGTGAGCTATAGTTAAAGCGACGGCGGCGCGTAGAGGTCAAGCGTGGTTGTCGGTGGCGGTGGCAGCTAGAGGAAACGGCAGCGAAAAATTTAGAGTTTAGGTTTCAGGATTTTAGGGGTTAATACCATGTAAAAATATAATTTTGTTCTTGTATTGATAATGGAAGACCCCTATATATAGGGTAAATACAAGACCAAAGACCAACAGGAAAAGGTAATATCTAACTAACTAATTCCTATATGGAAAAGCAAAAGGAAAGATGTTGACTAGTCAACAATGAAAAATAATTCTAACCTAAGAATATATACGTAAACCTAACAGAAAAAATATATTAATTACAAAATATCCTCAATAAAGTCTTGCAAAAGAACTCGATCGGTTTGGTGTTTGTTAGTCTTCCATCCAAAATCTTGTATTTCTAAGATATCCTTTTCCCGGTCCAGAATCAGGAGAAATGTCATGTCAATGAACTCAATTTAGAGCAAAAGAGCTAAACCAGTAGCTGATTTCTTTCATAATTCAATCATAAGTAGTAAAATCACCATCAAACTTACATCGCAGACAAGTTGAAGGATCATTTGCGCAGAATTCTCATATTTATCCTTATCAGCCAACAACCACAAAAAACATAACACAGTAACAAATTAGCTAATCATTCATATAAAAACCAAAATGTTCCAATTCATCTAAATAATTAACTTTCGATGACCATCAAGAAAGCGCATATGATGAACCACATAAAACTACAAGAAAATCTATACAAATACAGTCAATCCCTAACCTCTACTCATAAAAGATGTTACAAAGTCTTTTCAATTAAGCAATCCAGTTCAATAATTAACCAGCAAAAGGGAAATGCTAACCCGCTGTGTCCTAAAGGAAAATAATACACATGGTTTCCGACCGGAGGAAGAGTCACCGAAGGACCAGCACAAACATGCCATAGCTCTGAAAAAAATAAGAATGCAAGGGAGTCAAAGTACAAATGCTGCCATGCTAACTTGATGATTTCATCAGTAACTAAAAGCACAAACATAACTGATATTTTGTGAGCCTTACGATCATGGGAAGTTATCAATAAAGAACCCTTTAGAGTGACGTACCTGGTTGCTTATCTTTTTTTATAACATTCCCCCTTCATGAACTTAGTTGCGAGATAAGAAACCCTTTTTGAATAAGATTCCCACTTCACAAACGTAGTTGCGAGATCACAATTCCAACTTTCTGGCTTGTATCTTGACTGCTGGTAATTTTCCCATTGAAAAGTAATCTATCAACGATGTAATACAGTTCGCTTCTTCTGTCTGGACCGTCGACACAGTTTTTATGTTTGTATTTCTAACTAGTATCACTTCCACTTTCACATTCTTCTGCCCCATCAACGAATCAAATATGGTTGTCGCCAATTTACTTTAGGCTTCTGCCTTGGTATTTTCACTTCTTGGTACACGTTCAACATCAAAGTATTTGAGTTGAGAAATAAGCTGGAAAAATCTTCTTAAATACTTTATCAGCTGCTCATCTCGCACTTCGTTGTCTCATCGCACTTATTGGACTACTATCTATGAATCGCTAAAGCACTTAACGATTTTGACATTCATCCTAATTGTAAGGTCTAACCTGGATAATAGTGCTTTATATTCAGCTTCTTGTTGGTGAGTGGGATGCCGAAACGAAGTGAATACATGTGCTCCCCTCCTTTTGGGTTTACTAGCAGCAATCCAGCACCGTAACCTTCTTTTCCAGATGCTCCATCAATGAATAGCATTCATGCAATGATCGTCCACTTGGATTTCACTTTTTCTATTTCAAGATTTTCTTGTGTACTTTCCTCTCATGCATCTGCGCTTGTCAGTTCCGCAATGAAACCTTCTAAGGTTTGTGCCTTAATTGAAGTTCGTGGTTGAAATTGAATTTCATACTGCCCCAATGCAGGAGCCCACTTGGTCATTCAGCTAGACAATTCAGGCTTACTTAAAATATTCTTAATTGGCTAGACGGTATACACGGCAATGTTATGAATCAGGAAATAGGTTCACAATATCCTTGCTAAATATACCAATGCGAGAGTTAACATTTCAATTGGAACTTTTCTACACTTTACATCATTCTACTGACCCGCCCCCTCCCGGCGTCGGTAAAAATTTACGGGAGATCCACTAATTGAACCAAGAGGAGAACGAGATCAAAGATGAAATTTGTATTGTTGCTCCTATCCCTACTACTATACTACCAAGATTGGTAGATAGTGGGAAGTACCACGATTGTCCATGGAGATGTTAGGAATCTTATAATCAACTACACACAATCGTGATTGGTTCATCAATCCGACCACGTGTTAGGAATAATCAGTGTTGGTAAAACAAGCATGGGGGGTTTACTCATACTACTAGTATGTAATCGATCACAAGAATAAACTATATAAACTAGCACTTGGGGAATATTTGCGTAACATGATTAATATAATTTTGATCCTTGATTGCATCACATACAAAAACTATGAATCTATTCTAGTGTGTTGTGACAAGTGGTGTGGTCAATGGTCAACACTTCCCCACAGGGTATGCATGCAATATTCTATCGGCACTGTCTCTGTAGTTACGGGAGTGCAATGACGGGCCTGCCTGCCATGCAAATCTGAGTCTCCCCTGTACGATTACGTCCCGACCACTACACTAAGAATGCTTCTCCCTAGGCATAAAAATAAAAAGGGGGTGAAGCACCTTATTGATGGCTCTAGGATCACAAAGATAACCCTAGTTTGCTACTTTAGCTATCTCTACCCGTT
>JAULKL010000012.1:1735374-1745602 GCA_032355745.1 Rubia rechingeri
ATGAACAATGAGAGGATTGCTTCTTTCTGAAAGCCTTCTTTCTTCCGCAGCTTCTTAATCCTCTTTACCTCCTACCTTATTTAGTTTTATGTCTATCCGTGCAGGTGAAACTGAGAACCAAGATCAAGTATTTAAGGTGGATAGATTTTTCTAATTAGGATAATTTGTTTTCTTAAAAATGCCACGTGATCGGTTTATATTACATGCAGAGAAAATGAATGTAAGTGTGAATTAATTTCTTCCCCGTATTTTTGCATTTTTTGTTGACGTTAAATGCAAATAAAAAATTGGAAATAAATTGGTTAAAAAAGAATAATACAATCTTTGTATTACAGAACTCCCCACTTCATTCTTCAAGCTTGTTCTTGGAGAGCATCTTAAATACAGGCAAGTTATACTTGTACTGAGTTCTTTCGTCAATTGTATCAAAATATGTCTTATTCTTTTAGTCTTGACTTAATGTTGTTTGAGCACTTGTGAGTTACCATGTTAATGTTCATTTTTTTGCTGACCAATGCTTCTTGAGAACAACATATTGAACTTTTGTCTATACGACCTTGCATTCTCGCAGCTGTTGGAGCTATATTGCGAGAGGTCGCAACTACAAGATGGTCATACTGTTCTTGATGTTGGCTGTGGTTGGGGAAAAATACATAAATTGTAAGGTAACATGGATGAACAGTGCAGGTTCATTATCGCAGTTGTTAATATTAAAATAAAAATAACTCATTCGATCATAATTTTCAAGGTACAGAAATTGCCCAACTTAATTCATTTCATTCCCCATATAACTTATAACATGAACATCAACAAGAATCAGAACAAACTAATTCCGATCAAAATATTGGAAAGTAATAAACTTCAGTTCTTAGCAACGGATTTTCATTCATCCACCTTGCATTCTCCATCCTAATTCTTCTGTTTTCTGCATTTCTTACAGCCTCAATCTTCAGATCATAATCCTCTACTCTGGTGGATCCAGAAAAGCAACCAAAAAATCTGGAAAAAAAGGATGCCACTGTCACTGTGTGTCTGTGTGTGTTTTATTTTTCCAACTTTTGTAGTATGAATTCCTAGGGGTGTTTATTCTCTATTTACACTCGAAATACTTTGACCAACATTAATTAGGGTTTATCTTTGATGTTAGGTGGATTTGTTTTTTCGCATTCTGTTGGTGACATTAAATCATTTCTGGACAAAATCTGTTGGAGGAATTAAAGGCAAATAAAGGAATTTAGGGAATATGCTCTTAGTTTCTTTTAAAGGATTATGAAAATGTTATCTTGATAGTTAACTACATATTTATCTTAATTTGTCCTTTAAAACTTTTAGATGATAAGCCTTCAAATATTATTGAAACTGAATTAACTGAACAAAACTAAACTGAACTAAAATAAGTGTATTAAAATTATAATACAGTAATATAATTATATTAAGTAAATTTCATCAAATTAAATTTCCGAAAAACTGAAATGAATTAATTGAACTAAATTAAATTGAAGTGAAATGAAGTGCAAATGAGCTTAAAAGGACGAGGTAAGCCTGCAAAAACTCGATTTGAAAGCAGTAGCTGGGGAATTTTACTTCCTTTTCTAAATTCCAAAAAGACTCAAAGTATATTTTGAACTACGTACAATCAATATGAAAATCCATTTTTTGGTGTATTTTGACTACAAGTGGGGCTCAACCCTTAAACGGAAATAAAAGCTAAGCACAAAACGAGAGGGAGAGGGAAGGGGAAGGAGGGAGTGAGCAGGTTCATTTTTATAGAAATGTTATTTACAAATTTAATAGAATAATACAAAGAATTTATTCCCCTATTTTAAATTATAATAGTTTTATGCCTTTATTAAAAATTTAGATTCTTATTATGCCCATAATATGAATTTTCCCTAATAAGTATGCCATTTCATCTTTGGCATCAAACTAAATTAGAACAATGCATAAATAACGAATCTGACCATATAATAAGATATACTATACTACAATCATCTCAGAGTTGATAATTCAGAAAGTAATTGTGTGACTATCTTTCCTAAGATTGTAATTTACTCAACCTCATTTTGGATCTCGGGAAAAAATAACATTTTTTAAAAAACTAAATTATAATTTTGTCTTCAATAACGCTAGATTATGTGGACAAGGTGACTGTTAGTCACTCGTGAATCTGAATTCAACCAGATATATATATTTTTCACTTTTAGATAGAAAAAACTCAGATCAGAGAAACATAGTTAATCATTGAAATATTACTTAGAATCATTATACACTAGATTCTAAAAAGTTGAAAGGCAAAAATATGAAGTCGTTTTAATGCGAACGATGCAATCGAGTAAAACAAAATCCAAGTTACATGACCATTTCCCATCTCAAGAATTGTTATAAAATAGGTGTTAATAACCCTTGAAAGAAGATAACTCATATTTTTTTATTTGATTTTAAAGATAATAATTATAAAAACTTAGAGTGATCTGATATATATCCCGGCTTCTGCAATTGTTTCATCGAACATATCACATTTCTGTTTATAGGGTAAAACTCATGCACTTAACGATAAGAAAACTTTTATTTCATGGAACCAAGAGTATGCCATGATTCCACTGCACTACTACCCTGTTGACCTGGGGGGAAAAAGGTTAGCTATGTACCATATCAGACTGAGACGGTACTCACCTTTATTTGTGGTCCGCTAAGGCTGCTAGAATATTATTGCTTAATTTCCTAGTGAAAGTGCCGAGTTACTGTAGGGTTTGATATTGAGGTTGCCATTTGATGGTTATACTAAGCACAATATTGTCTAAGGAATTGGCTTAAAAGGTCATTTCGACTAATGATATATAGATGTCTTCATTTTTCTTTTAAAGGCAAATTTACAAAAACAAATTTATTTGAATTAGAGAACTAATTACTCCAGAATACACAACTAATATATATTTTGTGCTGTTTTATGGCACCAATTGTACTTTCAATAAAAACCCAATCTTTATGTTTTTAGGCTCTATATGTGCTCGTGTTGATGGGTTATTTATTTTAAATCAATGGGTCATTTTTTTTGGAATGAGAGAAAATATTACATAAATGGAGTCTACCATTAAATTTAGGATCATGGAAATATGTTGACAGGAAATGAATGCAATGCATCTCATTTAGAAAACTACATTGAACAAGAAAAATATCAAAATATCAAAGCTACATTATTGATAACCTCGCCATTCACTTTGATTAAATAAATTAATCTCACCCAATCTTAGAAACTGGAGTGTATCTTCGAGGAGTTGTAATCGAGTGCAACTTAACCGGAAATACATATCACATTACATTAGACTTGGGAATCAAATCGCCATATGATAATCCGATTGTGTAGGATCCGCTGGAAACGAGGGATGAATATCACAAGAAAATGAGGAGCTTTGCATACACCGGCGAACTTGTCCTTGGTTGGCCGCAGATCTCAAAAAGTCCTTTGAACGCCAGAACATCATCCACTGATGGTAGCTGCCGTAGCAGACCTACTATTATCCTCAACGGGTTATATAAAAGGCTTGTCCAATAACGCACAAATCCCATATCCTCAATTATATATAATCTACCTACTTTAATTGGAAGATTTAAATTCTTCGCTTGGAGAATAAACAAGGTGGAATTAATGTTAGTGTAAATAAGAACTTGAAATCCAACCAAAATCGATTATTCATATAGATAACTTAAATAGGTCTTATGTTAGTGAAAATAAGGTCCCAACCTAGCTATAAGAGTTTAGACAGGGGCTTTTATATTAAAAGAATATAGTTGAAAGGAATTTTAGTATTGTGAAGATCTGTAGGTTATTTCATTGTCTCTGTATTTTAAATTGATTAGGGTGATAGTTTCTCACATTTTAGATGGTTTTTAATCACATTTTAGATACACTTATTGAACTTGAGAATGGATATACTAGACAAGCTCGTTAAACATAACCTCCTTATTCTTGACCTCAAGAAAATGTAAAACCCCCTCACCTTCAGGCCTCACATACTGACCCACAAAATGATGGAGCAGTGTCTCATGGTAAGCTAAGATATTTTCTTTCTTCTTGTATCGATTTATCTAATATAAATAAGAATATATTGTAAAACTATCCATTAGGAAAAATCTATGGCAAAATCCAAAAATGTTGCTAACATAAGGGGAAATTCCCAATATAGCACTTTTTTCTTGGTATCGGAGTGTCGAATTTTAGAAATACGACTTATTAGTTGTGCTTTCTATTTATGACATAGAATTCACATGTTCCATTTACGACTTACGTGTTGTATATCCAATATTCCTCTAATGAGTGAATTCAAATCCGCTCTAGACCCAGTCAAAACACCATTCTGCGAATTGCTAGAGTTGTAGGATGTGCGAAGATGCTGCATTGTGGTGTTGGATGGGTAGGCGGAGCTGGGCATTGAGGGGAGTTTTGGGTGTCGTGTTGTATGTGTGAGGGTGGGGTTAATGTATGTGTCTAGATAAGGTATGGGATGTGAAGAGGAGGAGGGTTTCAGGTGCAAAAATGTTGGCAGTCAACCACGGTAGGTCAATATGTAGTTATTTGATGCCATTTTTATTCTCTTTTTTTCACACATGATAATATTAAAATAGACATATTTTTGGTTTAGCTTATATCAAAAGGCAAGTGATTATGTAGATTTGATGCCAGAAACTACCTCAAGTGGCCGAAAAGACACATACATCACATCATGGTGAGTCACTCTTGTTGGCATGTTTCCCTTTCCGAAAACATATTACAATAGTCAATTGGACATCGAACACCTAATCTTCAAGGGAACTATCAAATATTAGCGACGATCGATCTCTTCCTAAATTTGCACGGGAAGTCTCCTACATAAAATAAAATAAAAATAATTTAAAATATACAATTTCGCTTAACTTGATGAATCTCAAATAATTCATGAAAAATGCTATAGGTACTGAACTATAGAAACATGAAGGAGTAATGACTTATATATCTTAGACACTTGGTAATTTTTTACCCATATTCAAAAAATGGTATTTAGAAATATATAAAGGTATATTAATAATTTTCTATTTATATATTGTGAAATAAAATTATTAGAAAATCTATATCCACCTACGCTGGTTAATCTCCGATTAATTCCGGATAATTCCTCCAGGTACTAAGCGCTAGCAATACGCCAACCTAGGGCCTATAATTTTTTTAAAACATTGATTTTTATTTTTATTTTTGGAATGCTCTATGGTGTAACCCGGGTGTAGTAGAGGACTCGCAAGTAAAGCTGTTAATTCAAATACTGAACTTAAGTCGAATTTCGGATTTCTAACTCACATATAGAATTTAAGACTCCTAAATCAAATTTTGGATTAACAACTCCTATGTTATATTTTTTATCGTCGACCCTTAAGTCATTCTTCAATTTTCAACACTCATACATTATATATATATTTTTTAGAAAGGGTCTTTAACATCATTGAGGAGGTCTTCTGACAGGTGGTTTGTCCTTACGTTATTGACAGTTCACTGCATTTTTTCACATATACACTGCATTTGTTAAATTAAACACTAAATTTCCAAATTTGAATAATGTTTTTTAAAGTTAAATATTGCATTTTTATATAATATTTCTTATATTTTCACATTCAAACATACCTTAATACATATTTTAACTTATAAAATACAATATTTAAATGAAAACAATAAAATTTTGAAGTTAAAAAGTAAAGTGACATGTATAATTGTCTTGGCTTGATGGTGTAGGTTGTCCCGTTAGTGCAAATTGTGAGCATATGTAGTGCGGATTTTGTGCATATATATGATGTGCATGCATGAGGGCCGTCTTATTTAAAAAAACACCTTTTTCGAATAATAATATAAAATGTGGGTAACTTTAGATGATAAATTTTTAAAAATGCTTCCAAATATTGAATTTCAATTAAAAGTGGTACCATTTTGGACAGTTGCTCGATACATTCAATATGCATGATGGGATTAAATAGGGGGATTTATTTCTCATTCTACATACTTTATCGGTTCAAGAAATTCTGTAATTATTTCCTGGGCCATCATATTTTGTAGTTGGATTTATTATTGAGAGAGAAGGGGTATAGAATGGGATTGACACTGATGGAGAAACTGAAAGAAATTTTTAGTTCTAAAATTTTGTACTAGTTGTTTTGCAAGACCAAAAATCTGGTATGTTTCATGTTTTTTCAGGATCATCGTAAACTCAAATTGGAGTTTAAGTATGAAGATGAAAGGAACAGGGGCAGTTTAGATGATTTCTCTGGCGACGAAATGGAATGCCAAGAAGTTGGTTTGAACTCTGCGGCGCACAATGCTTGAAGGGAAGTGGAATTTGGGTCTTTTGTTGACTTGTTGGTGGCTCAGGAAGCTCATGGTCATGTGGTGAAAAACAAAGACTCCACTGATGGATTATACACTCGAAAAATAGCGGGAAATGGTGGAACCAAGTTCATTTTGGAGAAATCTGAGGAGGAGGAGGAGGATAAGCACCGGATTCAGCAGAAGAAAGTTAATATTGTGGATGAGAATTTAGACGTAGAAAGGGATCATGGTGGAACTGAATTAAGATTGGTAGAAACTGACAAAGAAGATGATGCAATCGGCACTTTGGTGAATCAAGCATGTGAAGGAAAAATAGGTGATTTACAAGGCAATATAGAACATAAAATGCATGAGGTTCAGGGGTATATTTGAATTTTTCAGGTGGATCACATGAACCTTTCTCCATCTCTTCCGTACCATCAACTCTTAGGAGCTATGCATTTGGTACTCGTTTCCGACGAGTTCCTTCGACGGTGTACACAAAGTCAATAAACCTTTGTCCATCTCTTTTGTGGAGGTATGGGAATTCGTGAGCACATTTGTTGCAAATTGTGAGCATATTTAGTGCAGATTGTGTGCGTATCTTGTGCATGAGGGTATGTGCAAGGTTCTCTTGTTTTCATTCGTTAAAAGGTCTCATTGAGGATTTCCTAAGTTATTGATCTTGTTTCCTGAGTTACATCTGCTACACTCATTATTTCTGCTTGTATTTCTATGATGGTTTATTTCTTATGTATTTTTTATGCTTTTGAATGGTATTATTGTTTGTCTTTAATTAGTTCATAATTGTCGCAGTCGGAAAATTGGAAGACCCGAAAACACAAACCCTTGGGTTTAATATCAGAAATCCACCAGAAGAGAATAATCTTGAAATATTATAGAATGAAAGATAAAATAATCCAGCAGTACAAAAGGACATTAAATACGATAATGAAACCTACAATAGTGAAAAAAGGGAAATCAAAAATAAAACGAAAAGTATTAAAATGTTGACTGGGACCCAAAACAACTTAAAACGGCAGAAAGTATTTGTCGTCACATCGTAGAGGTCATCTGTATTAGCACGTTGCAATTCCAACAAAGTATTACAATAGTCATTCTGACATAGTAGACCAAATCTAGCTACAATCCTGAACGTACCAAACTTTTGCGATGATCAATTTCATCCTCAATTATCGCCGCCGGACGTCCTACATCAGTAATCATTGTGCAACTGAACCTATGTAAGTCTTAATTTTTCAATTAGGATAATTACTTTTGTTTATAATAGCAAAAAAATTACATTTAATAATCCATCATAATGTATTTGTATTTTGTTTTCTAGACTCTCTGTAGCGAAGGGGTTGCAAAACGAAGTTGAGGAGGCGAACAGTATTCAGATGGCCGCACTTGGGTAAAAATGCAATTTACAGGGTCAAAAGATCAATGATTGTTGGTTGATTAATATGGTTTTGGATCTTTTTAATGATTCTCTCCGTTGTGATGTCTTATTGCTCCATCATGATTACCTGCTTCAAGTAACTATCAGATTAGGGCTAGATTGAATTTAAGTGTTTCAATGGAATTTGTTCAGAAATTTCATGGAATTACTAGATTTCAGGGAATTACATGAAAATCATAGTAGTAATGTTGATCAGTGTATGATAATAAACTGTATTGACAATTGCAAAGATATCTAGGAAGTAGATGAAGAAGTTTACTCTAGCTGGATTAAGTTAGAGGAAAGTTGATTCATATACATCTAGATAAATGCATTTTAATTTGACAATAAAAAATGACCGGATTGAATCTCCTACTTTCGCAAGAGAAGTGAACTAGGTTAAATAGAGATGGGTGGGACTTGTAGTAGAGGAGCTGTATTTTTCTTTTTTTTTGGTTACCTTAATATTGATTAGGAAACTATAGGTGGATAAAATTATGTGTTGTTGGACTATCCCCCTGTCAAACATGCAACTTTAAAAAGGAGAAATTTAAACTTTAGTGCTTACAGTAATTTGAATATGAATCGAGTCAGGACGCTTTCTCGAGTCAATGTGGACTCGATCTGGTAGGTCCGGGGTTGAGCTTTCTAGACGGTACCACAGGAGAAGATCAATTTATCACCCTACGTACCTTTGTTTTTGCCACAAATTAAGGACCATGTTTACAATTGTAACTTTTACCTTTTGTGCAAATGGGAATATCTCATATTGTATATATTAAAGATCACTCAAAGATAGGCCTTTGGCCAATCTAATTAATGTAAAATAAAGGGTTAAATTCTCAAACATATCTGCCACTGATGTTTTCAATTAAAGAAAAATTATTGACTTAAAAGCATAAATTTTCTTCACAAAACCCTAATTACCCTTACTCAAATTCCAGATCGAATAGGCACTCTTTAGCAAGTAAAATGGGAGTATGGGAAATGGGGGAGCATGCGATCACCATCCTTATTTTTGTATTTGTGTTGGAGTGATGTTCCAAAATTGTGTCTATATTATTCTCCTTTTTTTGAACGGGAATCTATATTATTCTTACATTTTGTAATTACATAATTAGTTTCATTATCTCCTCTTATACAACTATTAATTTCATACATAAAAAGTCAAAGCTGAGAATCTGAATTCCTTCCGTCAATAAAAATTAACTCTTGGGATAATTTTACTTGGAAAACAGTAATGATTAGAAAAGATAATGAATCACCACTTAGCATAAGTATTTAAGAAGAATTATTGTTAACATTATTTTTTAAAAAAACAATTCCGATAATAAACTAAACACAACTTCCAGTCTTGCTTAGTTCCAATAGTTTCCAACCCTTTTAAAAAGATGTTATCGGAAATAAAGTCCAAAATAAATGTGATCATACAAGCTGCCTCCTGCCACTAAACGGTATTATCTGCGGAGTTTTCTCCATTCATCGCTTCATCTTCAACATAATGGCCTGTTTGGGAGAATCATCATCAATTTGTGTACCAGAAAGTTTCATATACTTTTTCCCCTTAAACATGACTGAGATAACTGAACCTCCTTACCATAGATCCACCACTATATATAAAGCTATTTTCAACGCAAAAGGCGGATGTTTAAATTGAAGGTTAGAAATGGTGGAGGAAATTTTGGGTTAGAAATGGTGGGTTTGTTGTTGATAATGAATGTGGGTGGGAGTAGATGGGTTAATTAGTTAGGTGAATCATTTAATTTTAGTGTGATTGGGATGTAATAATTCAATTTTAAGTAATGGCTAGTTGTAATGTTTTATTTTTGTTAAGGTTATTTTTGTCTTTTGATGTCAAATTTACTTGCCAAAAAAGATAATTTTCAAACTAAGAAGCTTTGGTTGGGACGGATTGAAAAGGAAAGTATGAAGATTTGGTTGTGACCGAGGGACTGGATGTTATCAATGTATATAATTTTGAATAACTTATTGATTTTAGACCTCTATGAAAATAAAATTTCAATAAGCTAAGTCATCATACTAAAGGAAGGTAAGGCATAATTATGGAAGTTGAACATATAATTAGTTACTACAAGCATCTCAAATTAAGCTGATAAGAAAGTAATTATGTTGTAAAGTCATATGCATCTCATGGATTAATGTGTTGGCATTTGTGAACTAGTGCAATAAACAAAAAGCATACCATGCTGGAACATACCACGGATAACATATCATGTTGGAACATATCGCAGAAATTTAGATTGGCGAGAAGAATATTGCGATGGAATTAGTTTATGGAAACTTGGTGATTACGCAATATTGGGTTCAGCCGAATAGAAGCATAATGGAATTATGGAAAATCCCTATATTTATGGAATTGGATTTATGGAATATTATGGGATAGTTGAGATAAGGTAAATCCCTTTATTTATGGGATTTAGATATGCTTCAAAAGCAGATAA
>JAULKL010000012.1:2571182-2584617 GCA_032355745.1 Rubia rechingeri
GAGAGTCAAACTTCTATTAGTCTCAATTACAGTACTTCACTTAATAACAGAAATTCTTGGTGCTACCGTAAAAAAATCTTTATTTGAAGATGGTGATGGTGCAAATATATTCCGTACTTTTAGTCCAACTCAGGGTGAAGAAACTTATTCAATATTCACTGCTAACCGCTTTAATACAAAATAGTTTCATGTACAAATAATCCCTAATTGTCATTTTCCAGAATAAAAATGTGGATTGCATCATCGCAAATGCAATTTACTACTCTCCGGAAGCTAAAGGTCATAGCAATCACATCAACTCCCCCAAAATCCCAAATGATACTAAAACATATCCCAGAAAAGTGTTAAAACTCTCTGCAAAACCAATATCATTGCCAAAACTAATAATGTGATGGAATGGCCTCACCTGTTGCAATTTCCCCATCACCAACAATGACATCTTAGTAGGAGTTGCGAACAAATTGCAACACAAAATTAGTTGTAATGATCGAACCCCATCATGGTTTTTGGATAGGTTTTCATATGCATATTATGCAAAAATTAAAGGAAGGCGGTAAACTCCCTTCCAAACAGGGGGAATTACTTGAAATATTAAAAAATTCTGAAGAAGCTTTGTAGTTCTACATAAGGTAACATCTACATATTGACTTAGAAATGGAACTAAATCACCCACAACTGGATCTCTAAATAATGCAAAAAGAACAAGAAATAATCCCCCAAAATGGAAAGAAGAAACAGTGAAAACTGAGCAACCTCCATAACTTCTGGAATCAATACATCCACATAAAAGCAGGTAGATCACCTTCATTCTTATCATTGCACCCTAGATTTATGGATAATTTTCTCATATTTTCTACAAAAATGAAACCAAAAGCTTGGATAACATTTCGTACAAACACTCGTAAAAAATGCTAAGACATTCGAAGGGGGTGTTACCGTGTCAGAGGTAAAGCCCCTAAATATTCACGTACGCAACAATTAGAAAACAAGTAACAGGAAGGATAAACTAATGGTAAACCCTGATTTCATCCATACATGAATCGAAAAAGGAGAAACAAAAAGGCAAAGTGGTAGAATGTAACAATAAAGAGGGAGTCACCTTAAATGAAGATGCATGGAGGGAGAGGAAGAGCGGGAAGGAGACACGTAGGAGTAAGAGAAAAGAGCAGCGTCCAAAGCAGGCAGGTGAAACAGCTCTAATGTTGGCCACCGGCGTAGGAGGTGAGAGACCTTCAGAAAAGGGTGGAAGGAAATAGGGAAAAGGATTTCACTGCAACAACAATATGACCGATTACCTTGAAATTGTTGGCGCCCGGCAGTAGAGGGTTTTGGTTGAAGAGAAAACAGAGGTGAAGCACAGTGGAAGCGCAACTTTGAACTGCAATGTTCCTATGAAAATTAAACAGATGCATTTTCGCAGGCACGTGGTTCTTTTATCTTTTTTCGTAATTTGGTATCAACGATTTACAAAAGTAACAAACACAGAGAAGACACATAAAGGAAGAAACAAAATTAACAAATAGGCACACGGAATAGACATATACCGATGCACAGAAAAAAGAGGCAAAATTTCAGCTGAACAGAGGAGAAAAGCTAAATTTTGTGGTACAAGTAAACAAAGTGGTCAGAAAAGATAGAACAATATCGGTTTTTGTAACTTGGTATCAATAGTTTTCTATCTTAAAAACTTAATTTTGTACAAATTACATGCTTCCTTATTTAAGCTGAACGGGAACCAAAATATGTAGCCTAACCAGGTATAGAACGTGTGCGGGCAACTTAGTTTACCACGCATGTTTTTTGCATCTCAAGTGCATCCTAGCTTGAATTTGAGCATATGCTTTTAAGCATCAATAACAGCAATAAGGTTAAATGTATTTGCTGGATCAGCAAAATCAGAAGGAGGAAGAGAAACAAGCAAGGCTAAAACTGGTAAATCAAACAAAGAAAGAGGGAATCTAAATAAATAACCTAGCAGAACTATGATCCAAACAAAGCTAAGACGGTCACATCTAGATCTCAAAAGAGCAAGTGAAAAACAGCATGATAATTGAATATACCGGCCTGAAAAATGTACCATAGAATAGCTCCCTCATCAAACTTTTAAGTAAGAACCCTTAAAATGCTAAATCAAACAAAGAAAAGGGGAATCTAAATAAATAACCTTTTAGACCTCTACATAGCAGCATTAAACAAGGAAAAACCTAAACAGTTTGACGCACAAATACAGAACATAAAAGTAGTTCAAACAAAAAGTGAACAGTAGCAATCTAAATCTAAACAAAGCACCTTTTAGGTATCGGCCTAGCATAATTAAACAAGGAAAAAACAAACTAACAAGCACACACATAAACCAGGCACATAAAGGAAGAAGCGGAACGATAAATTAATCGGAAGGGATGGTATCACCCGTACATAATTCGAAAAAGCAAAAAAGAACAAGGGGAACGATATAATGTAAAAAAGAAAGAAGAAATTACCTTAAATGGAGGTGTAGAGGAAGGAAGAAGGCGGCCAGACGACACGTAAGGAAGAGGAAAGTCGGGAACTGGACACGTAGCAGAACAACATGCAACGGTCTGAACCAGGCAGGTGGGAAGTCGCAATTCCTTGCCACCGGCGTAGGAGGTGACAGAAGTTAACGAAATAATCAAGGAAATTTGGGGAAATATCCGAGGGCAAGCAAGTTCTAACCGGGTACCCTGAAATTGTTGATGACCGGCAACAAAGGGTTTGCCCTTGAAGATGAGCCAAAGGTGAGGCAGATTGGAGAACCCATCTTGAAGACAAGGGTGACAGGACACCGTACCGGAACCTGTTCCCAAGAAAATAACTTACGCTTTTAGATATAGAGTAGATTTAAGCTTTATCAAGTAGACACTTACCAAGATATGATTTAGCTTTTTGAAATATTCTAGGTGCACATTCAATAATAACTGCAGCATAAAGATAATCCACTTCTGAACCAAGTTATGTGTTGATAAAAAAATTTTTTGTAATTAATTCGAAGCCATTTCTTTGATTAGAACAAGTAAGTAAAAAGAAAGCTAGATATATAAGTAGCAGGGCCTAATTTTGATTTCTTCAAATCTATTCACAACTTCCATTCTGATCATTTTTTACGTACAGTAGGCTATTATGAAGAAGAATGGTCTGGCAATCTCGGAGCGTCCACAGCTTAGCAACCCCCAAAAAGGAGATGAAGTTGTCTACAAAAGTTTATTGAAATTCAAAAGGTAGATTGTATTTGTGGTGTAATTTGAACATTTGGTTGGTAGTATTTGAAGGATTTAGTTTTTGTGTAATTGTGAATACTGAATTTTCTAGGTTGCTGAACTCGTTTCGTTGTAACTAGATTAATGCTTGTAGTTTTTTATGATGATTTTTGTATTAACTCAGTGCCGAAGTTTATCTTTTTAGTTCAATTGTTTTAAGGTTTAGTTTAACAGTTTGTCCAACATTGCTATTTTTGGTGTTTAAATTTTGCTGATTATATTTCACGTGTCATTTTTTAGCTCACTGATTAGGTTGGAGTTTTGTATTACAAGTTATGGTTGTGATTTGTTTGATTGTTTAACACTTTAGTTCGGTTATTTAGTTTTAACATTATCAATTTTATAACCATGTGTTGTGATTTAGTTTGAGATCCTCTTTTAAAAAAAATTAATGTAACATTAGTTCATGCATATTTGCATTTAGTTTTATAGTCTCTCTTGTCAATGCTATGAGTATTTGGGTGTTTAACTTTCAGTGTGTCAAATCAAATATTTTTCATGTTTAGTTCTTGTATCTTTTTCTCCACTTCACTGATTAGGTTTGATTTTACTGATTTGAATTTGTATTTTAGTCCAGAATGTTATTTTTGTGTTACAAGTTATGGTTGTGATTTGTTTGATGGTTTAACACTTTAGTTTGCTTATTTAGTTATTTAGTTCGAACATTACGAATTTAATAGCCATGTCATGTGGTTTATTTTGTGTTCTTCATATTAAAAAAATTACGGTAAGTTTAGTTCATGTATATATGCATTTAGTTCATTTATTAGAATCATTAGCTTAAATATACTGCTTGCTTGGGTTTACTAATTTGAACATTATTTTACTAATTTGAACATTAGTTTTAAGGCATTACTAGAGCAATTTAAATGATTAGTTTCAGAATTTAGGTAATGTGTACAAAATAATAATCTAATTACAACATAAAATTGGATCTCATAGGTTTAGACCACTTGTTGCTTTGACAATCTCTCAATTATTTGTTGAGCATCCCCTCCTTTAGTCTCCTTCATGCGCGGCCTGTTAATGTAGCTATGCTGACCTTCTGATGAGTCACTAGAATCGGTGTCAAAATCAGTTCCTGCAAACTACAACCAGTAACACATACAAACTCATTAGAATAACTTTTTATGCAATTAGTTTGTGTATGTGAAGGCCTAGTTCGACTATCCTAACCAGTTGTCTAGTCATTAATATATATGTACATACATTTCTTCATGTGTTTAAATATTTACAATGTGTATAAAACAAGTTACTTCAAACATTTCAGTAAATATTAATATGTGAAACTCTTCCTAACAATATTCATCTAACTAAATAAAAACTTTCATGGTTAATTTAGTTATAAATAAACACACTATTTTAGGTGTTCAAACAGTTTCATCGGGTATATAACATCTTATTTAACATGTTTCTTGACAAAATACATTTAGTAAAATCTACACTTTCATGATTCATCTATCAATATATAAACAAATCACTTCATGTGTTTAGGCATTTTATTTGTGTATACATCATCTTATTTCATACGCTTTAGCAAAAAATAAAATATCATATTTTTCATAATAACATTCATTTTATGAAATATCACAGTCATTAATGGATCATCTAGCAAATTTTATACACGCTACTTCATGTGCTCATGCAGTTAGATCATATATTTACTATATAACTTCATACATTTAAGAAAATTTTGAAATATAAAAAAAATTGAACGAAATGCATCTAATCAAATTCCATACCTTCACGTATCATATAGCAAAAGATGATCACATGATCTCATGTATTCATGCAGTTACATAGTATATTTAATATATTACTTCATATGTCCCAACAAATTTTAAAACACCAAAACCAAATATGAAGTACATTAATTCAAATTTTAGACCTGGGCGAACTGTCTAACAAAATATGAACATGTTACTTTACGTGTTCATGTTGTTACATCGTGTGTTTAACATAATATTTCATACATTCCAAAAAAAATTAAAACATCAAAATCTTCTTAACAAAATGCATTTAATCGAATTTCAGACCTGGGCAATTTTTCTAGTAGAAAATGAACATATTTTTTACGTGTTCATGCAGTTACATCGTGTGTTTAACATAATATTTCATACGTTCAATAAAATTTAAAAACACCAAAATCTTCTTAACAAAATGCATTTAATTGAATTCCAGACATTAGCGAATTATCCAGCAGAATATGAAAACGTTATTTCATGTGTTCATGCAGTTACTCAGTGTGTTTAACATAATACTCAATATATTCCAGCAAATTTAAAAATACCAAAATCTTCTTAACAAAATGTATTTAATCGAATTTCTTGCCATCGCAAATTATCTAGCAGAATATGAACACGTTACTTCATGTGTTCATGCAGTTACTCCGTGTATTTAACATAATACTTCATATATTCCAGCAAATTTAAAAACACCAAAATGTTCTTAACAAAATGCATATAATCGAATTTCAAACTTGGGCAAATTGTCTAGCTAGATATGAACACGTTACTTTACGCGTGTTCATATAGTTACTTCATGTGTTTAACATAATACCTCATATGTTCCATAAAATATAAAAATGTCAAAATCTTCTTAACATAACGCATTTTATCGAATTCCAGACCTTGGCATTATCTAGCAGAATATGAACACGTTACTTCATGTGTTCATGCAGTTACTTCGTGCGTTTAACATATTAATTCATATATTCCAGCAAATTTAAAAACATCAAAATCCTCTTAACAAAATGCATTTAATCGAATTTCAGACCATGGAAAATTATCTAGCAGAATATGAACACGTTAGTTCATGTGTTCATGCAGTTACTTCATGTGTTTAACTATATTTACATGATCAAATCCATACCTTGATGTAATTTTGTTGAATTTTGAATTTCAGCATCTTCGCTACTTTCTCCTCCTCTATACAGAAGATTTCGTTGCCTTGAATTGTTTCATTTTCCATCGCTTATAACAACAACACCTTCATGGAATTCATTTATGAGATTTCTCAAAATTTTGGCTATTGTTGATGAAAACTCAGATAAAAAACGGTAAATTTCATATTACCTCAATCATTTCACCATTGCAGATCGTTTGATCATTCCGGCGCAAAAAAGTAATGCAGATTCTGGAACATAAAAACGCAGATTCGATGACCCAACGCAAATTCGACGCAAAAAATGCAGATCTGGTGCCATTTTTTTTGCAAAAAAATGCAGATTCGCAAATCTGAACTCAATCCGGTGATTTGCAGAGATTTGATCGGCGATTTGCGTACTTCAATCCGGTGTTTAGGAGTTTCGATTCGCTGCTTCAATCAGATTGGATTTGAGAAGGATTGAAATTCCTTGATTTTGTGGATTTTCTTTCCAAAAAAGTGAATAAATGGTAGTTGTTTAATACCGATTTTTTTACTCGAATTGTGTTATAACCCAATTTTAGACTCATTTTCCAGCCCTATTTTCTAATATTTGCAATTTGGTCCCATTTTTTACCTCTATTCTTTAATATTGCAGCATGGTCCCTCGTCTCACCATTTACTATGGTGAGACGGTTTCGTAGGAGTTTTTATCTTTAAAGTTTTTGTTAAAATATTTAAAACTACTAGTCAGTTTCACTGTTAATATTATAAACTCAAGTGATACACATTTAATCTCATAAATTATTAAATTATTATTTTAATTAAACTACGTGAAATATATTACAACTATGATTATAATGAAAAAATAAATTTTTAACTATTGCCTAATATAATATTTAAAACAATGAATTATTATATGATTAGGAATAGCCCAATTATCAAGTCAAAAAGAATAATTTGTTTTTCTTTTGTGAAAACCAAAATGAATAATTGATTTCTCTTCCCGTGAGTTTGGCCTGTAAATCTAATCCTTTTTTTATTTCGTTTTTCAAATGGATGGCCTATTACATATGTTTCGTTGGATGTAACACCATATATTTATCTGCTTGGATTTAGGTGAATGAAATGAGTGAATGAAATTAAATTTAGAAAGGAAAAAGTAGAATGAGTGGATGAAATTAAACTTAGAAATAAAAAAAGTAGAATAAGTGGATTAAATTAAAAGAATGTTGCCATAAATAGAAAGTGAGCCAAATTTATAAATTTAAAAAAAAACACATCCATCAAACACAATATAGCGGAAGGAAAGCAATGCCACGCTACACAAAAATATTGAACTTCTCCTCCACTCCAGAAGGAATAGGATAACAATCACATTCACAAATAATACAAGACGAATGACTCTTTCTCAGAAAATCCAAAAGTCTGCTCTCTTGGTACTCTCTTGATCATCAGAATCCTCTTTAGGGCTATCCCCACTTCTCCACCACGATCAAATCCTTAGGTTTAACAACACTGTAGACTCCATTTTACTTCAGCGTAAATCCGAGCACCCTGGATTCGGTAAGTTTGTCCGGGCTTCTGTTTTTTTGCTGTTATTTAATCTTTTCTAATTTGGGTTTTGCATATAAAGTTGTGTATCTTATAGTACTACGGTAATTTAATGTTGTAGGAATCGTAGTTTGTGAAGGCTTAGTGTTCGAGAGCCATGGCATCTCATCTAGGCACGACTAATTCAGAATCTGCTAAAAATGAGCAAATAATCACTGAATTTTTCGCGAAAAGCCTGCATATTATACTGGAGTCGAGGTGCCCGTATGTGTCCTCGCGTAATTATAGTGCCTATCAGGGCTTATCATCACCGTCGTCATCATCATCCTCATCATCCAGTATTAGGCCTAGGGATAAGTGGTTTAATCTAGCGTTGAAGGACTGCCCCGCTGCCCTTGAAAACATTGATTTTTCGAGGCAGAGTAAGCTTGAACAAATGGTGGTTGATGTGGTGTTGGCACAGAGATCAAGCGATTGTTCCCCAAAAAGGCCTTTTGTTAGGAACTTATCATTGAAAGAGAGGTGTTATTGGAGTTCAGATAATGATGACTCCCAGAATGAGGTTAAAAGTGAGAGGATCATTGAGAGATGGATTTTGCAGTACGACAGTAGGAAGGGAAATAGTGTTAGTGGTGCCAGGGCTGGTAATAAGAGGCCGAGTTCTGCTAGTTGGCAAACTTTATATAAGAAGGCAACACTGCTTCTCAGATCCTTATATGTAACGGTTAGGCTCCTGCCTGCTTATAAGCTTTTCCGAGACCTCCTTACATCTGCACAGATTGGAGTTTATAATCTTGGTCATCGGGTTTCTTCTTTTGCTGAGCCGTTTACGCATAGAGAAGAAGCTGAAATGCAGAGATTTGTTTTTACCCCGGTGGACACTTCTTGTGGTAGACTTTGCCTGTCTGTTTTGTATCGTTCTTCAGTTTCAGATGTAAGCTCTGAACCATCAACCCCTGTGTCTCCGCAATTTATTCCAGATTATGTTGGTAGTGTTATTTGGTGGGAACCGAGAACCAAGCACCGAGAACCTCTATGATCGGAGGATGGGCCAAGATAGAGACATTTGACTGACCGAGGGGCTAATTTATGAGGGGTTGTGGCGGAAGTGTTTGGGTAACAAAGGCAACCAAATATGCGGAGATGAGAGTATGTCGGATGTCTATGGTATAAGATGTAGGTGGGAGTGTGGTTGTGTATGGCTTTGGAAGGTAGGATATTGTGAAGATATGCGGCCATGTTAAGGGCTTCAACCCAGAAACGAGGTGGTAGAGAGGCATGAGTGAGTAGGGTGCGGGTAATATCATTGAGAGTGCGAAGAGCTCGTTCGGCTTTGCCATTCTGAGGTGAAGTGTGAGGACACGAAAATCGCATGAGCATGCCAGTTTGTTCACAGAAATTGCGAAACTGCTGATTCGCAAACTCACCACCATTATCACATTGAAAGGTTTTGATGTTGGTGTGAAATTGTGTCTGGACCATGGTATGGAAAATCACTAATTTGGAATAAGCATCAGATTTTTGTTTGAGGGGAAATATCCAGAGAAAATGTGAGAAATCATCCATAAAGAGTAGGTAATATTTAAAACCAGAAGTGCTAGAAACTGGAGAAGTCCAAATATCACTGTGAATAATATCAAATGGTTTAAATGTTACACTACGAGAATTGGAAAAAGGAAGACGCTTATGTTTTGCAAGTTGACACGAATTGCAAATGGCCGAACAAGTGTCTTTATTAAACATAGAGTCCCTACCCCTGAGAATATCCAAGACGTGATCACCGGGGTGACCGAGTCGAGCATGCCAGGGTGGTGTTTGAGAGGCAACAAAAGCGATGGCTGGAGAGTTGGTGAATGGGTAAAGATCCTCATCATGGCTAGTACATCTCGTTTTGATTTTCCCTGTGGTGAGGTCCTTTACAGAAAAACCAATAGGGTCAAATTCCACACTAACATGATTATCTCTGGTGAATTGTCGAACAGAGATCAAGTCTTTAACAATATCTGGAGTATGCAAAACATTATTCAAGGAGTACTGTGGGGAAGTATTTAGAGTTGCAGAACCTTTACCAACAACAGGAATAGAATTTCCATTGCCGACATAAATAGGTGAAAAAGTGCTCGAACTAAAATAGGTACGAAGGGTACCTGAGTTCGCAGTCATGTGAGAGGATGCTCCGCTATCCATGTACCAATTATCGGAAGGGTGTTGCAGCGATGTAGTGTGGAATGCTGTAGAAGGATTACCGGAAAAAGGCTGCTGTGAGTTGGGTCCATAATTGGGCTGCTGGGCACAAGATGGCTGCTGGAGATAACCTGCTGGGCCTGGGCCCAAAATGGAAGAAGACCCATTTATGTTGTGGCTGTCGAGTCCAACAAGGCCAAAACTGGGAGTCGCGGGTTGAGCGAATCTGCCAGGGGCAAACGGCGACATCGGCTGGCGAGTTCCTGGCGGTGGTGCAGCTGTCGGATACGGGCATGGCGGCGGTGCAGCGGTTGGGCTCTGGTAGGGCGGCGGTGACGGAGACCACGCGGCCGACCAGGGGTGGGATGGCGGCGGTGGATACCAAGGAGATGCGGCAGCGCCGCCTGTAAATCGGCGATCTGAAAATCCACGGCCACCGTTGCTATTGCGCCGACCACGACCACGGTATCGGCCGGTGTTGTGCCGCTGAGGATGGTAGCTCGAGGCCCCAGCCGGCGTTGTGCTCTGTCCGGCGCCGGCGACAAGAGCATGACCCGGTTCGACGACGACACGGTTCCGACGAGACTCTTCTCGAGTCAGCATACTCCGGGCGACGGAGAAAGAAGGCAGAGGCGACATTTGGCTGATGATGCTGCCGACTGTGTCATAGGCTGCAGAGAGACCGTTGATTAGCTGGAGAACGAGCCTCTGATCTGAGACGGGGCTTTCTACGTCTCCGAGCTGATCGGCCAGCGACTTGAGATGCTGACAATATGCTGAGACAGAGGGAAAAGAATCAAGCCGAGCGTTGATGAATCGGCTCTCAAGGTCGGCAGCCCGGGCGGTGTGGTTGTCGTGAAATATTCCTTTGACGCGAAGCCAGGCGTCGCGGGCTGTTGATCCTGTCTGTATCACGGTGAGAAGGAGGTCATCACTTAAAGTGCCATAAATCCAGCTGAGAACGATGGCATCCAATTGCTTCCATTTGGATTTCGAGATGTCGGATGGACGAGTAGAGCCATCGATGTGGTCCAAGACATTATGTGCGCGAGCTGTAATTTGGAAGAGCTCGGCCCAGGTATGATACTGAACTTTTTGAAGATCCAGAATAAGGGGTATTTGGTTGCGGATATTAGTAACCGACTGAGCCGAGTGAAAACTCAAGGCTTTATTGTTGTTGCTGGGAGTTTCATCATCGCTAGAAGAGGTAGAAGAGGATGACATTGTAGGAAGAAATAGATGGGATCGGGGAGAAGGGAATAATAGATGAAGGAGATAATCTTAAGGCTCTGATACCATGTTATTTGGTATAATTGGGATGATCCCTGCTGCTCTGTATTCATCAGTATAAATAGAAGGAGTACAACAATATACGAGAGTTTGAAGGAGAGGATAACTCCAATCCTAACAACCTTGGCTAAGTGTATTGACTAAGTGTACTAACTAACTGTGCTGACTAATTCTACTAACACACCCCCGTAGTCGAAGCGGGAGCAGGGCGGATGCATAGACTAGACCGAAAATCCAAGAACAAAGGAGACGGAAGTCCCTTGGTGAAGATGTCAGCATATTGATGAGCAGAAGGAACATGGAGGACACGGACTTGACCAAGAGCTACCTTTTCTCGAACAAAATGCAGGTCAATCTCGACATGTTTGGTGCGCTGATGTTGCACCGGATTACACGAGAGATAGACAGCGGAGACATTGTCGCAGTAGACAAGGGTAGCACGATGGAGAGGAACATGAAGCTCACAAAGTAAGTTCCGTAACCAACATGTCTCGGCCACTGCATTTGCAACACCGCGATACTCGGCCTCGGCGCTGGATCGGGAGATAGTATGTTGCCGCTTTGAAGACCAAGAGATCAAATTGTCTCCAAAATAAACGCAGTACCCAGATGTCGAACGACGAGTATCGGGACACCCAGCCCAATCGGCATCGGAGTAGGCGGTGAGAGCCGTGGTGGAAGATGGCTGAAGCTGAAGACCATACTCAGTGGTGCCTTGGAGGTAGCGTATAATCCTTTTGAGTGCCTGAAAGTGGGGCTCTCGGGGATCATGCATGAAAAGGCAAATCTGCTGTACAGCATAAGCAATGTCCGGCCTGGTAAATGTAAGATACTGTAGAGCGCCAGCAAGACAACGGTAAACAGATGGATCAGGTAGCGGCAGGCCAACTCCGGCAGCCAGCTTGGACTTGGTGTCGACGGGCGTAGTGGTCGGCTTGCATGTAGTCATCTTGGCACGGGCAATGATTTCCCGTGCATACTTTTGCTGTGATAGGAATAAGCCGGACTGATTCTTCGTAACAGATACGCCAAGGAAGTAGCTTAAAGGACCAAGATCTGTCATAGCAAACTCTGCGCCAAGCATGGTGGTGAGGCGTTGAAGAAGAGCCGTCGATGAAGCTGTGAGGATGATGTCATCAACATATAATAGCAGGTAGGCAGTCTCACCTCCAGAACTTAAAATGAACAATGAGTGATCACTCTGACTGCTAATGAATCCAAGCTGGTGAAGATAGGTAGCAAACCGTTGGTACCAAGCACGTGGTGCTTGTTTCAAGCCATAGAGAGACTTGCGCAGGAGGCACACATGATCAGGATGGTGTTTGTCTGAAAAGCCAGGGGGTTGGTGCATATATACGGTTTCCTGCAATTGACCGTGGAGAAATGCATTCTTCACATCAAACTGGTGAATAGGCCATGAATGAGACAGAGCAATGCTGAGAACCAACCGGATGGTAGCCGGTTTTACAACAGGGCTGAAAGTTTCATCACAATCAATGCCCACCTGTTGTGACTTGCCGTTAACAACCAAACGAGCCTTGTGTCTTTCCAGTGTGCCGTCGGACCTGTACTTATGTTTAAATAACCACATGCAGCGAATAATATTAGCACCAGGTGGCCTCGGAACCAAGTCCCAAGTACCATTTTTAATAAGAGCACCATATTCATCGTTCATGGCGGCTTGCCAGTTAGGGTCCTGCAGGGCATGGATAGGAGATTTTGGGAGAGGAGAGACAGAAGGAGATGAGGCGAAAAGATTGAATATGGGGTTTGGTTTTTGAATGCCATCGCGAAGACGAGTGATCATCGGATGACGAGGGGGTGGTGGCGGTGGTGGAGTAGAGGGAGGTGATGGTGGATGTGTGTCTGGTATGAGAGGAATAGATTGATCAGGAGTTGGTGATATGTGATGCAATAAGTCAAGTAAGAGAGGTGACGGATCAGTGGATGGGGTGTCAGTAGGAGTCGAACAGTGGAACTCGTGTGATTGGGCAAAGGGGAATGTCGTTTCATCAAACACGACATGTCGAGAGGTGATAACTTGGTGGGAACCGAGAACCAAGCACCGAGAACCTCTATGATCGGAGGATGGGCCAAGAAAGAGACATTTGACCGACCGAGGGGCTAATTTATGAGGAGTTGTGGCGGAAGTGTTTGGGTAACAAAGGCAACCAAATACGCGGAGATGATAGTATGTCGGATGTCTATGGTATAAGATGTAGGTGGGAGTGTGGTTGTGTATGGCTTTGGAAGGTAGGATATTGTGA
>JAULKL010000012.1:2828766-2839429 GCA_032355745.1 Rubia rechingeri
GTTATAAATTTTATAACCCGGTTCATACAACCCGAAAATTTTATCTTAATTTCTTCTAATTTACACTTTAAACCTTGATTTTTCCATGACTTATGGAAAAACCATCTTTCAATAGACGGACTCTAATATTATTTGTAGTTAGAGAACTGTGAAAAAATAAATATGTCAATAATTATTGTACCTCATAAAAAAACCACCCTTGGTGGTTTTGAAAAAAAAAGAAGAAAAAACAATTGTGGACTGACGGGTCAAATCGAACCATATTTCGAGTCGAGAATTTCTCAACACCCCTATCTGAAACCAGAAACCAAACTGCCTTACTTAAAGTGTAGTACTGAACTTGGTTCTTCTTTGTCAAAGACGCCCTAGGGTTTTGGCTTACGCTCGCCTCTTAAAGTTTCAGGTTCTTCTTTCGCATGATTTTTCCATATTTGCATTATTTAGTCGTGATCGATTCCCTCAGTTGTAGAATTTTTGAATTCGATTTTAGGGTTATTAGGACTGCAACAGATCTGTGAACCCTTGCCGTTTAAAAAAATAATAATTTTTTTCGTTGTTTGATTAAATTGTGGAAAATTGGTTACAGGTTGTTAATTAAATATGTCTCGCGTGTATGTTGGGAATTTGGATCCGCGCGTCACCGAGCGCGAGCTTGAAGATGAGTTTCGTGTCTACGGAGTGATCAGAAGGTAGATACTTGCTTATGCTATCAAGCTTATAATTTTCTGAATGTATAGAATATTTTAGTGGATGACAGTATTATTGGAGAATTTTGGGCAACTTTTTTTAAGATATGATTTATTCAAATTATTAACTACTAATGCTTTTAGTTCCACCTTGTGAGGTATTAGTATCATAAAGGTGTGCGCTGAGTTGATTTTTAGTTTGCCAACAACTGTGCCGCAGAGATTAGAATCACTTTTTGAAAGAAGATATTTATGATGTGCTTTACTGTTTGCTTTGATTATGAGAGGGATCAGAAACATGCTTGAAATGGGTTTTTATTGTTGTTTGGTTATCTTATTGTATTCTTGGCATATGGGTTTCTGCTTGATTTGGCTAATTTATCATTATGCTTAATGTTGTCCTTGGATGCCGATGCAGTGTTTGGGTTGCAAGAAGGCCCCCTGGCTATGCATTTATAGACTTTGATGACCGTAGAGATGCCCAAGATGCTATTCGTGAACTTGATGGTATGATGCTTTTGTTGTGTTCCACTAAATGTCATGTTACGTATCATGATCTTCCTCCATGACATTTGCTTGCTGCTAGATACCTCATTTCATTCTTGCAACATGTGCACAGGATTTGTTTTACTATTTTGTATGTCTTATCTGGACATAGTTATGTTTTGGTTATCTTTAAATCACTGAAGATTTGTTTTTCATTTGTTAAATTTGGCCACCAGGGAAAAATGGATGGAGGGTTGAGCTTTCTCATAATTCCAGAGGAGTTGGTGGACGTGGTGGAGGAGGAGGTGGACGTGGTCGGTCTGGGGGATCTGACTTGAAGTGCTATGAGTGTGGTGAGGCTGGTCATTTTGCTCGTGAATGCCGTATGCGTGGAGGAACAGGAAGACGCCGCAGCCGCAGCCCTGCTAGATATAGGAGGAGCCCTAGTTATGGGCGAAGGTGATCTAAAACTTTATTACATTTCCTGACTTTTATTAGCATAAAATAAAATCCATAACTACTATTATCTTATTTTAGTATCAATATGAGCATTTTAAGGGAATGAGGCAAATTTTAGAATACCTGATCCTATGGTATCAGATGCATTCATCTTCTTAGTGTTCGATCTCTCTATATGGGTTTCTAATTGGTTATGAGGATTAAAACAGAAGTTACAGTCCCCGAGCCCGATCTCCCAGACGCCGGAGTTTGTCTCCTCGTGGTCGCAGCTACAGTAGATCTCCTTACCGTGGACGAGAGGAGGTGCCTTATGCTAATGGGTAAGTACATTTTCAATAAGATTTTTTTTCTAGATAGTACCTGATTGCTCTAGTTCATTCGTCCTTTCTTTTATTGGCCTTAGATGATTAATTGGGGTTGCAATGCAAGTGCTTGAACATGAGTGATTATATTTCCATAGGATAGATATGGTTCTTATGTCTAGTCCTGTCATGTCATGGACTTGATTTGAGATAAAATTTTCTGTTAAAAATGCTTGAAATAGAAATTTGGACCAGTGATTATGGTCTTAGGTGGATTTGCTATTATAAAAAACAGCAAATATGAAGCTTTTGTTTTAAGAAATTTAGTGATAGTCAAGTTTGACATTTTTCTAAAGTGTAATACATTTAATTGGTTATTTGTGTTGTGTTTTTTTTGTCAGCATAGTTATGGTACCCAGAATCTGTGGGTGTTTGGGGAAAATACTGAAGTCTGCCAAATTTCTCATGCTTGATTCAATCACAATGAAATTTAAATTTAATAAAACCCGGATTTTCAGAGTCAGCTTGATTGAAGATTGTCCGTTTTGCATGACTTTTCAGTATCAATTTCAATCATGTGTTGCAAGACGCGGGAAATACTATTGTGCTTACCTCTTTTTGCCTTGTGTAGGAATGGTATCAGGGAACGGCGCAGAAGCAGGAGCTAAGTGTGCCAAATTGGTATCTGAGCAGACTCTGGAGTTTTGAATTTGTGTTTAAAATGCTTGGAATTAGTTACATCTCTGTAATTGGGGTCATGCCTCGGCTTCACCTCGTGCATTTCGTTAAGTTTCTTTCGTACTTCAGTAGTAAGTTGGTTAGTTTTCTGTCCTTTCTTTGGCGTACGTCTCACTCTATATCTAGTTACTATGGATAGTAGGATTTTGTGTTTGCTGTCTATTTTGTGGTAGTAAGAGATGAAAAGGACTGCTAAATATTTATGCTTTTGTTTTTGTGTGGAGGTGTCTACGTGGTTCTGCTTCATTGGTTTTCTGCTTCTTCACTCCCCTGTTGGTTTCGTTCTTCACTGTCTTGCTGGGGGATCTCCAATTTGATTGATTGTGGATCCCAGCTGGCTGCGTTGCTAGATGATTGTCACATTGACTCTGCGGCTTTCACACCTCACTTCACCTCAAATCTTAGTGGTAGATCTTTAGATACGATGTCAAAGAGCGGCATCAAATACCTTGGCAGGTAATCTGTTCGACAGGTCGGGGGTTTTATTCTGAAACCAGTCTAAAATTTTCCAATTGAGTTTATAGGTTGTTAAGTTTGAATTTGAAAATTGAGAATTAAAGGCCTCTGATAGGAGAAGAACCCAGAGTAATTTTCCCCTAAAATTGCTTAATTGTTTCATTTTAAAAAATTGTTTTTTTGCTTTGTAACACTGTTCTGGCCTGCAATTCTTATTTTTTGAAAAGTATACTGTATATCAACAAAAAGTAACCCCATTGAAAGGTATGGTGAATGATGTATAAATGTTTCTTCACTTTTTTTTCACTTAGCAATTGAAAAGAATACAAGTGATTTTGTCTTTATATTAGTTTAAATACTTTTAAACAATCATAGAGTACTACACCTGCTCACAAATTTTTACCAGAGGCCTGTATTTGGATGTGATGTGATGATTCAAGAGCTACCTTAAAGTTGTCTTGAGGCTGTCTGTTTCTTGTTTATCCTTGTGGATGTTTAATCCCCTGATTAATTTCCTCAGATTGAATTCTACTTTTATTATTGTTGGATTAAAAATGTTTCGGGGAAGTTTCTGAAAGCACCTATGGAGGTTAATAGAAATGGTTCTAAATTTTGATGGCATGCTCTCACTTTGCCTAATGTAAGAAGATTTGCTCATCTGCCTTTGCCAAGATCCGAATTTGTTGATTATAACACGGTCACTTCCGATAGCACCTTGGTGACTCATTGGGCTCTCTTCATCCTTAGTTTGCTTTGAATCTTTAGATACTCGATTGCTGCTGCACAATTTTGGTTTTGCCTCTCCGGAATCTGCTCCCTAATTTTGGTTTTGCCTCTCCGGAATCTGCCCCCTGGGATGTGGATCTTCACTGCTTATATTTTGGTAGTATTAGAAATGTCAGCAGCACTGTTTTTTCTAGATTGAGTTTTCTTTTGCACAATTGAGCTCAATGTTGGCTCATTTTGATTTTCCCTAGTGAATCTGGTGCACATGTTTCCAGAACAGAAATTGTCCTAAGTCCAGTGTTAATGATGCAATACATCCATGTTTTTCTTCTACGCAAATATTTGTTTTCTTCTATGCCCGAAAACAAAGCCGCTGTTGGTGTTTGCTTTGTCTGGTCTGCCTAGTACAGGTAAACTAGGGCACTTTTCTGTTTTGGTACCAATTCATGAACACACGAGCTTCCATTGAGTGTTGTGTCTGGTACTGCTAGATGAGTACTGTGGTGGTACTTTTAGGGATGAGTAATTTTTAAAAATCCAATGCCAAGATCTCTCATGTCACTGGTTAGTACTTGCTGCTTCGGGTTGAAAATTTTGATTCTGTTTGGGTTAATTTTCTTCTTGTTCACCTATCTATTTCACTTACATGCAGTTCTTTGATCTTTTTGTGTGCGCGTTTGAGCGTAAACCAGAAACTCGGTTGGAATTTGAACACGCAGTATGATTTCTACGCTGAAAATGATGGGAAAGAGATTGCATCAAATACGTCGAACAATTATAAGGCGTCGGTTCATTTTTGAACAACATCCCTGTGAAAGTTCATTTTTTCAATCAGTTGTGTGGTTCAGGTAGGCCAAAACAATCAAAACCCAAAGGAATATACGAGAGAAAACACAAAGTGAGCATCGTTGACGGGGTTATAGCTACAAATAGCTATTTTTTTACGGTTGTATGAGGCTCTCATTGAGGAAAAATCTCGTCGGAGTGGGCAGTGGGATTTCCCCAGTCCGATTCGTCTTAGGTTTATTTTTGGTACTAGACTCCGGTCACCAATCCAAGACCGTCACAACTCAGCCATCGGATGGAGGATTTTGTCATCTAAAGTTGTAGAACGTACGACGATAACAAAGATTTAGATATGACGTGGACGAGACAATGATTCAGTTAACATTTTTTTTCCTGATCTAAAAAATATATTCACACCCCTGTTATTTTTATTAAAGAGTAATCCAGTCACAAATCCGTCCTCCACAAGAATAAAAGCAACCAGGGATCTGGGGGGTACATTGATTCTTTAATAAGTAGAGCCTACTCATTCAGTAAGCAAAAAGTCAAATTAACTATGATTGGAATTTCTCAGCTTTACAATCCTAATCAAGTCCTCTTTAAGCTTATCTTGTGATGAAAAGTTGCTGCAATTTCACACCCACGGGTGTACCCCAGCGGTTGGGACGTTGACTAAGTTTGGTCCAAGGTCCACGGTTCGAGTCCTGGCAGTGGCAGTATGGGGATTTCCTGAACTTGCTTGGGGTCCCTTGTGCGCACCGGGTAGGGACAACCAACGGGTCCTGGCGCTGGGATACCGTGACTTACCTCTCCACCAAGTCCTGTGGTGTCGGGCGGGTGGGGCGCTGCGGGCGAGCGATATCGCCTTTTGGTCCAAGTTGCTGCAATTTCCTTACAATCCCGTTAATAGTTAAATCAATAATTTATACATGCACTCCATATTATAATTCTAATTTAAATATTCAACCATGATCTTAATATCACCGATTCTCTTCACACATGAATTAAGTGGAGAACCACTGTCAATCTTTCCAAAGCCAAAAAACAAAACATCACCTTTCTCTTCATCAAATTTTTACTCCCCCTCCCCCCTTCTGATGTTGATGTAATGTCAATATTCCGACATCGTCTTTTGTTATGTCAATTGAAAATGCAATCGAATGCAAGCTCCATGGGTCACCGCAGGGCCAACAGCAAGTCGGTGGAAGTGAGGGTATGTCGATGGCGCTGTTAAGTGCTTTTTCTTTCCCGATTTCTGAATTCCTGAGGTATGGTTTCGACTAACTACGTTTCATGCTAATGCCGCTCAATTCCTGCATTTATCACTCTGCCTTCCTTTCTCCTTGTTCTGGAATTGCTGGTTCTCAATTGCTCGCTTACATGCTGGTGGTTTTCAGTATGATTTGGCATTCCGGCGACCGTTGATTTAGTTTTTATAGAAAATTAATAAATAGGGTGAAGATGTTGATTATATTCTCTGTACGTGGGTGCCTTATATAGGCAAATATTACAACAGAAAATCCCTAGACTAGTGTAAAACAAGAAGACATATTCTATAGCTAATCGGTACAACAATAAAGCCTAGTCCATGCAGAGAATGGACTTTGTCAACATGACAAAGTCTTCACTTAATACACTCACGCAAGCTCAAGATCGGGTACGAACGAGAAGCTTGGTCCTCAAAGATTGAAACCGAGAGGTGCCAACAGGTTTAGTGAAGATGTCCGCAATTTGATCAACAAATTTGACATGTCGAACAATGAGCTCGCCCGCTTGAACTTGTTCTCGAACAAAATTGTAGTCAATCTTGATGTGTTTCGACTGCTGATGGAATACAGGATTAGCGGTGAGAAATGTAGCGCTAAGATTGTCACAAAGGAGAATGGGAGGACCACAGGAAGGATCTGCCATTTCTTGAAGAAGCTGTTGAAGCCAAATGAGTTCAACTGCAACAAAAGCAATGGCTCGGTGCTGGAACGAGCAACAACATTCTGCTTACGCGATGACCAACTGACCAAGTTTCCACCAAGATAGATGGAAAATCCATGCTGAGAGCGGCAGTCCTCGGGATCAGAAGCCCAGCCAGCATCAGTAAAACAAACAAGTCGAGAGTCACGAGCTGGACGGAAAAAGAAACCCGTATCAAGAGAATCCTTGAGGTAGCAAAGAATCCTCTTGACTGCAGCCCAATGATGCTCAGATGGCTGGTGCATGAACTGACAAACCCGATTAACCGAGTAGGATATCTCGGGTCGAGTAATGGTGGCATACTGGAGAGCCCCAACAATGCTACGGTAGAGATGAACATCAGAAAAGGAGTCACCACCAGAAATAAGGCGAGAGCCTGGAACCGTTGGAGAGGCAATGGGCTTGGCTCCCATCATTTTGCTACGGTCGAGGAGATCCAAAATGTACTTCCGTTGAGAGAGCAAAATACCAGATGAACTGCGGTGAACCTCGATGCCCAAGAAGAAGTTAAGAGCATCTAAGTCTTTTAGCCAGAAGACCGAGTTGAGGTACTTGACAAAGTCATCAATGAAAAAGGAGTTGGATCCAGTGATAATCAGATCATTCACATAAACAAGCACATAGACAACATCGGAGCCTGGTTCATGAAGACTGTCTCAGCGAGATCACCATTGAGAAAGGCATTATTGATATCAACTTGTCGAAGTGGCCAACCACGAGTGACTGCAAGATTAATAACAACCCGAATCGTGGTAGGTTTGATGACAGGGCTAAAAGTGTCGAAGTAGTCAACGCCCTCCTCCTGATTATAGCCCTTAGCCACCAGACGAGCTTTGTACCTGTCAATGGAACCATCTGGCTTCCTTTTGATCCTGTAAACTCACTTACAACCAACAACATTAGAAGTGGGGGGTCTAGGAACCAAGTCCCATTAGCAAGTAAAGCATCAAATTCTAATTGCATAGCATGCTGCCAGTTGGGGTTGTTTTTGACTTGGAGGAAGGTTTTTGGTTCAAAATCAGATGAATCACAAGAAACAAGATGTTTGGTGGCAGTGTGAGTAGTAGGTTTAAGGGAACAAGTAGAGGCTCGAGTAACCATTCCATGTACCGAGGAATCCGACGGACGGAAATAGGATGGAGCCTGGGGATAGGGAATGATAGCGGAGGATGCCGGTGGAGGAGAAGCTGCCGGGGAAGGTGGTGGCGTGAGGCCGGAAGAAGATGAGGGTTCATCTAAAGGGGGTTCCACCGAGATGAGGGGCCGAGTTGCCTCTTGGAGTGGCTGAAAGGTAAGATCGACAGTTGGTGAATCGGGTTGATCAAACTGAGAGTGATGCTCAGGGTAAGTAAAATATGATTCATCAAAGACAACACGTTGAGCAATATAGGTTTTGGAGGAAAGAACATGATGGCAGAGATATCCTTTATGCTTGGCACTGTACCCAAGGAAGATACATGCCACAGAGCGGAACTCCAACTTGCTGCTGTTGTAAGGGCGAAGATAGGGATAACAAAGACAACCAAAGGATTTTAGAAAGGCATAATCAGGTTGACGATTGTATAAGCAAGCATAAGGGGATTTGTGGTTAAGAACAGGGGTAATGGTTCTGTTATTTAGGTAAACAGCAGTGTGAAAGGCATGTTCCCAAAAGTGATGGGAAGGTTGGAGTGAGCCAGAAGAGCCAAGCCCCTTTCAACAATAATCCGATTTCGACGCTCAGCCGCACCGTTTTGCTCCGGGGTATGCGGACAAGAGACTCGATGAATGATTCCATTGGTTTCGAGAAATGTTGAGACATTTCGAAATTCACCCCCCTCAATCAGATTGAAAAGCTTTGATTTTAGTGGAAAATTGAGTTTCAACCATCGCCTTAAATGATTGAAAAACAGACAAAACCTGAGATTTTGAAGCAAGAAAATATATCCAGATAAATTTTGTGCAATCATCAACAAAAAACAAAAACAACGATTGCCATTTAAAGATGGAAAAGAAGCAGGGCCCCAAACATCTGAATAAACAAGATCAAAAGATTTTTCTGAAATAGTATGACAAGAGGGAAGATGATGTCTATGACTCTTGCCTAACTGACATGCACTACACAAAGGAAGTGATTTATTTGCAGAAATAGGTAAATCAAATGCTGCAAGCTGACGACGTAGCACAGACTCACGAGGGTGCGCAAAGCGATGATGCCAGCATGCAACTGAAGCTCGTTCACCAACAAAGACACGGGGACCAAGGGAACGAATCGGAAGCCGGTATAGACCATTTTCAACGACCCCCTTGAGAACCATTGTGCCCTGTAATGTCTTAACATAGCAATGATTAGCATGAAGTTCGACAAATACGTTATTGTCTTTACATAATTGACGAATGCTAATAAGATTTTTAGACACCTTTGGAACAACAAGAATATCTTTCAGGGTAACAGGTTTAGCAGCATGCTTTCCAATTAAATTAAGATTTCCAGTATGCGTAATGGGAAGGGACTGACCGTTTGCAACGGCGGAGCTATCCATGCCATCATAAGGAGCGGAGAGATTGAGACCAGAGATGTCCGCCGTGACATGATTTGTGGCGCCGGAATCGACTATCCACGGGTCGGTGAGAGCGGAGGGATTCTCCTAATAAACACGTGAGGGGGCGTGTTAGAGTCCCACATCGGTGGTTGACTGGGTTATTACTCAATATATATGATGTTACCCCTACATAGTACCAATTGGTTTTATGGTAGGAGCCCATGTTTCTAATAGTTTTTATTTAGGTAACTAAGTCTCCACAAATAGAATTTTCTAATATTTACAAAACGTGAGATCAATTATTTCTATAGTGTATAGTAAATGTTTAGTAAAAATTCACCTTAATTAAAGATCTACAGTACCTTAAATAGCACTAATATTTCATTAAAATATCTAATCTGTTTATTCCCTTTACACTCTTTCCCTATTTTCTTTCAACTAATTGTGTGAATGTATATATTTTGTTTTACTGGAAAGTCAAACCACATGCAGGCGCACCCCATGCTGAGGAGGCACATCCAGGCGCTAATGGAGGAGCAGTAGGATTTTCCAGCTAATTGAAACCCATTTTCTCTTATTCCTTTTTGCGTTGAGAAACTGCATTGAATCTTGTGACAATGGAGTTCAAACAGGAGGGGAAAGTTGGGTACTGTGTTCTTGCGGCTAAATGCAGTAGAGGATGATTCGGAGAAGTTAAGAATGTTTGATTAGTGGGTTCTGCGTATTATGACGGGTTTTACAGCGAGGTGCAGCCGCATGCGGATGTAAACGGGGAGAGGACCAGGCCCTCCAAGTTCGGGAACAATAAGGTTTTTCCAGAGGGAAATACTGAGCCCAGTAATCAATGGGTTATTGATCCTGGAAGCGACGGGTCGCTCCAGTGGAACAGGATTTTCTTGTTTTCTTGTTTTTGGACCCCCTATTCTTTTACCTTCCCTCCGTTGTAAATGATGGCAGCTCCGCATCATCCTCGTGCATGACCATAGACTCCAACCTTCGGATCACCATTACATGGTTTAGGACACTGGCTGATTTGTTTTATGTGTTAAACTTGGTTATAAAGTTTAGAACTGCTTATGTTTCCCCAAGCTCCAGGATTTTGGGTTGAGGGGAACTTGTGATGGATCTCGACTTGATTTCTCAGAGATATTTGAAATCTGATTTCTGGGTTGATGTCATTGCTGCACTGCCCCTCCCTCAGGTACCATTTGTCTTGTTTTTGACTCTGCTTCCTTTCACTAGATCTTTTGAGGCTATGATGCTGTCTGGTATTGACATGTTAATTGGACTTAATTCCGGTTCAGTTCAGCTTTTATTGGTAATAAGTTATAAGAAGTCCGTTAGTTCAGTACTATTGAAAAGAGTAGAGCCTTGATTAGGGGTGGGCAAAAAAACCGAAAATCGAAAACCGAACCGAAAACCGAATAAACCGAATTTGAAAAACCCGAACCAAATTGAATATTCAAATATTCAAATATTTGAACCGATTAAACCGAATTATGAATATGGTTTATGGTTTGGTTTTTGGTTTCTA